>JAPJBO010001390.1:0-46579 GCA_030068145.1 Diplonema papillatum | reverse complement strand
CTACTGCACAGTAGGACTGGACCTGGGTCTGGCTTGCTGCACTCTGGCAGTCTCTGCTAACAATGCTGGTAGACTTGTATCGTAGTGCCTGGGGGGAAACCCGACGCACCACAAACAATCCTTTTCATTTCCGGGTCCATTTCTCGCATCGGAGCTGATCGCGAGCAGGAATTCGAAAAACGTCTGCCACGTGGAGTCACGGTGGACCAGCCAAGAAATGTCACCAGCCAGGGATCGATTCCTGTCCTTCCCACTGCAAACCTGTGGTTTCCAAGCCCGGTGCCTGCATCTTGTAAGGACCCCCGAACCACGCACATACTGGATGGTCCCTGGTCTCTTTTTCACGGATCTCTTCATCAGAGCTCATCGCGAGCAAAAAGTCGTCGAAAAAGGTCTGCTGCGTGAACCAGTAACATAATGCCACCACCAGGGGATCGATACCCGTCCTGCTCAATGCACACCGGGTGGTTTCCAAGCCCGGTGCTCTGCATCTTGTAAGAACCCACGGACCACGCACATACTGGATGGTCCCTGGTCTATTTTTCACGGATCTCTTCATCGAAGCTGATCGCGAGCAAAAAGTCGTCGAAAAAGGTCTGCTGCGTGAACCAGCAACATAATGCCACCACCAGGGGATCGATACCCGTCCTGCTCAATGCACACCGGGTGGTTTCTACGCCCGGTGCTCTGCATCCTATAAGAACCCACGGACCACGCACGTAGTGTTTGATTCCCGGGTCTATTTCTCACGGATCTCTTCATCGAAGCTGATCGCGAGCAAAAAGTCGTCGAAAAAGGTCTGCTGCGTGAACCAGCAACATAATGCCACCACCAGGGGATCGATACCCGTCCTGCTCAATGCACACCGGGTGGTCTCCAAGCCCGGTGCTCTGCATCCTGTAAGAACCCACGGACCACGCACGTAGTGTTTGATTCCCGGGTCTATTTTTCACGGATCTCTTCATCGAAGCTGATCGCGAGCAAAACTTTGTCGACAAAGGTCTGCTACGCGGACCAGCAACAGAATGCCACCAGCCAGGGGATCGATACCGTCCGTGTTCAATGCACACCTGATCAGGCTGGTGGTTTCTACGCCCGGTGCCCTGCAAATTGTAAAAACTACTGACCACGCACATAGTTTTCTGTCTCCGGGTCTATTTTTCACGGATCTCTTCATCGGAGCTGTTCGCAAGCAAAAATTCGTCGGAAAAGGTCTGCTATGTGGACCAGCGGGAAAATGTCGCCAACCAGGGGATCGAAACCCGTTCTTCCCAGTGCACACCGGTGGTTTCCACGCCCGGTGCCCTGCATCTTGCACGGACCCACGAACAATGCACATACTTTTTCGTTTCCGGGTCTATTTTTCACAGTTCTTTTCATCGGAGCTGATTGCGAGCAAAAATTCGTCGAAAAAGGTCAGCTACATGGACCAGCGGGAAAAAGTTACCAACCAGGGGGTCGATACCCGTCTTGCTCGATGCCCACCTGGTGGTTTCCACACCCGGTGCCCTGCATCATGCACGGACCCACGAACCACGCGCATACTTTTTCGTTTTCGGGTCTATTTTTCACGGATCTCTTCATTGCAGCTGATCGCGAGCTAAAATTCGTCGAAAAAGGCCTGCCGCGTGGTCCGGCGGGAAAATGCCACCACCCAGGGGATCGATTCCCGTCCTTCTCAATCCACACGTGGCGGCTTCCACGCCCGGCGCCCTGCAACTTGTAAAGGGCCCCGAACCACGCACATAGTTTTTCGTCTCCGGGTCTATTCTTCACGGATCTCTTCATCGGAGCTGAAAACGAGCAAAAACTCGTCGAAAAAGGTTTGCTACATGGACCAGCGGGAAAATGTCACCAGCCAGGAAATCGATACCCTGCACACGCCGTGACACGGCCCGGAGAGGGCGGGGGGGGGTACCAGGGGGGGGTTGGGCGACTCTGAAAACGAGAACGAGGCAGAAAATCTGGTTTCGTCGCAATTTTTTTGCATTTTTGGGCACCTACCTGAGGTTTTCTGACGAAAAAGACGTGAACATATTTTCAGTCGTCTGGGCAGCTATTTTAGCTATTTTAGCTATAAATAGCTAAAAATAGCTAGCTGGCCAAATAGCTAGCTAAGTCTCACACTGGTGTCAGCCCCTGGCAACGCCAGAACGTAAACGCAAACCCGGGAAGCACCTTGAAGGATCGGGTGTACCTGGGGGTGGTGCCGTTCTTTGGTCTCTTCGTGTCATCGGTCCCGCGCACGCGCTCGACGGGGACCTCCTTCCCGTCCACAGAGACCACGATGTACCTCGGTGGGGGGACCATGACGATGTCACCCGGGCTTGCGTTGGCCAGGAGTTCGTTTACTCGCTGCGTGACGTTTACGTCGTCGTACGAAAGCGACCTCTGTTCGCAACGTGTCCCGTTCGCCACCCCCTTGGCCACAGAGATGTTGCCGGTAACGATGGCTGGAGCGCCGGGAACGAAGCAGAATACTTCATCATCTTTCCGGGGCTTCAGCTTCTTGTCCGCAAGCAGGGAGAAGCAAGCCACCGGAAGCCCTCTCTCGCGCGCGAACTTCTGCGACAGAAACTTTGTCGCCGTCGCAGCTTCGGCGTTCCTCGCGACTGAGCGACGTGTTCTCCGGCCAGGGGTCGCCCGGCCCCAGCTGTCTCGCGCTGCTGATCAGTTCCACGAGGGCCTGTCTGCACGTCGCTCGATCCCGCATCATGTTGATGCGTCGTATGTGCGCCGCCGCCCCCTTTGCATCCGCATTGACGCGGTGCTGCTGGCCCAGCTCCATCAGCGTGAAGGCGCCAATGCCCAGGGCTGCCGCCGAATTCCTACCCGCCGACGCAGAGTACAGAGGAACACCCATCACCGGGGGCAACTGGAAAAAGTCACCGACGAGGATGACTGCAATGCCGCCGAAAGGCTCGTTACTCTTCTTCGCGATTCGCAGGCGTGCCTCCACAAGCGCGAGGTCGGAGGCCCTGAGCATCGACATCTCGTCGATGAAGAGGCCGTCGATCTTTTCGAAGAGCTCCTGCAGGCCGCCCACGTCATCCTTCGAGAGCCTCGACCTGTACAGCAGCAGCAGACGCGAAATTGTCTGCCCACCGATGTTGCAGGCAGCGATTCCCGTGGTCGCGCCGGCGAGGAGCGAACCCGGGGCAACGCGGTCGAGAGCGGCACGTGCGGACCGCATGACGAAGACTTACCGCACCCGGGTCCGCCGTGCACGAGGAGGAGCCTCGGCTCGCGTTTCGCCACGAGGACGGCACCGACGATTGCATCGAAAACCGCCTTCTGCGCGGCATCCAGTTGCGGAGGCGCCTGTGGGCACTTCCAGCTTCTGCATCTTTTGCAGTTCCTTCCTTCGGGCTGCGAAATCGGCAGCAGCCGATTCCGGCGAAACGCTGTTCTCGCTGGAAACCGAAGGGGGCTCGGGAAACTGAAACGACGCAAGCGCGTCCTGCAGCCCGTTGAGGAACACAGTCGCAGGATCCTCCTCTGCGATGTCCTCTCGGAGCTCCAGCACGGCTTCGGCATCTGCGCCGAACTGGGCGGCGAGGGCATCAATCTCGTCCTCTGGCGACGCATCTGCGTGCTCCTGTTTGGCAATCACGCTACGAGCACAGCTGAACCGCCACAGAGTCACCGCCTCCACATTTGTGGGGGGTGGGGGTTTTTTTTTAAGGTTGAGAATGAACCTGGTAGGGGTTGGTTGTTTATGATATGCGGGCAAAGTGCAAAACACCAATGAGCAGGGTATAAACAAAAAGGTTCAAATATGAATTAAATGCGCTTCTGTGGGCCGGTTCCCCGGCGGCACAGTGAGGCATCAATCAACGGATGATGTTGAGATGCATTGAATAAACGTTCAAGAGCAAATCGTTGCTAACAACGGCCCCCAGATTACTACGGGTACTGTCAGCAACATCTGTCTCAAACGAGAATACTTGGAGTTTCTGACGTCTTTCGAAAAATACTCCCAGACTTATGTCAAGATTGCTCGCAGCAATGGTGCAGTTTTTATCACAGACGAGAGGCCCAAAGGAGAACTCACAGGAAGTATGTCACTTGATGACATTGTCCCCAAGGGGTAGCATTGGGGAGGCTTGATCAAGCACTTTCTGTATGGTCTCACATCTCATACTAAGATTTTTCAGTATCTTTGGTACGACATCAACTCGAACACCATCGATTATGAAGTTTCGAAGACCTACTGGGACGCACACCACGAAAGTGATGTTGCTGACACAGGAAGGGAAATTCTCGAAGGAGAACTGAGGAAAGTCGTAAATGAGTTAGAAGATAAGACATCACTGTTTCATTTTTCTAGTTTCCCAAGTACATCAGTTCAACCGGGTTCACCTCTAGCACACTGCTTCGGCAATAGCTACTCGTGGTCCCAGTTTATCCTGAACAACAATCTTATTTGTGTGTCCATGGACGAAGAAAACGTTTATCTGGTTTCTGACATAGGATCTGGAGAGAAGAAGAAAGATGAGGTTATTAATCTTGCAAAATATACCAAACGTTACTCGAATCCCGCATTAGCTTGTGTAAGCTTTCGCAACAAAGTCTCCGAGACTTTTTGCGAACTGTATCCAGAATGCGAATACGAAATCATAACTGAAAACAACGGCATGCCGTACATTAGTTACAACGAAATTGGTAGTAACCAAATCATGAACAACGTGTTCATGCATGTGGTTACTACCATTACCGATTTTGACTTCAGTGCAGCCGTACCCATCCTGACCGGGAGGGACGCTTGTGTCCACGCCGCCTCGTCGGTCTGTATCCCGGTGATAGTCGCGAGGCAGGACTGGGTGGCCCGGTCGACTCCCGCGAAGTCGAAGACGGACCCCGTCGCGCGCATGAGGTGTACTACGCCGACGAAGCCCGCACAGAACTTCGTTAGCGTGAGCGCCACGTGCGCGTCGGGCAGGGACGCTATCATCCTCAGCTTCCTCTCCGCACCCTGTGCCGCCCGCTCGACGAACGCGTGGATCTTCTCTGGCGAGCCACACGGGACTCCCAGATGCTCGATCTCGTCGAGCGAGCACGTCTCGATGCCTTGCAGGCCGTCGGGTATCTCCGCCCCCGCCGCGATCGCCAGTCTGCACTTGCCCCGGTTCAGGCGCAGTCCGACGGCCGCTGCCCGCCGCTCGTATCCCTGCAGCCAGCGCGCGATCGCGTCGAGGTCTCCGCCTGACACTCCATCGTCAAGGTAGAATGTCAGGAGATCGAGGTCGGCTTGGCTCAACGCTGAATGGCCGAGCGCTGCCTCCGGCCCCCCGACTTCCGGCTGCCCTTGTCCCTCCGGGCCCTGCGGCTCGGGCTCGGCTCCTGGGGCCCCCAACTCGACCGCCGGCGGGATTTCCGGGGCCGGCAGGACCTGGGCTGGTCCGGGGTCGACGTGCGCTATCCCCTGCGGCTCTGCCGCCCCCGGGGGGGGGCCGGCCTGGGCCGGGACTGCCGGTGGCCCTTGAACTGGTGCCAGCTCGCGCGCTGGCTGTCCCTGGGGCGCCGCTTCGTCCGCCGCGACCGGCGCGCCTGCTGGGCCTGCGGGTCCGACTGGTGGCGGCGGCACGACGCCCTCCCCTGGCCCGGGTGGGTCCGCCGGGCCGGCCGGCGGCGCCGCTGCTTCGGCCGGTGGCGGCGGCGGCGAGACGACGTCGTGCATCGCCAGGCTGAAGAGCAGGGGCCCCAACGGGTCCCCCTGCTGCACCCCGCACTCAGATGTGAGCGTCTTGTCCCCCACCTGCAGGATGGAGTGCTTGCCGTACGCCGCCTGGGTGTAGGCCAGGACCTGGGGGGCATGCCGGCTGGCGCTGCGGATGATCGCCTCCCTCTGCAGGGAGTTAAATGCGTTCTCCAGGTCCACCTGGAGGACGCCCTTACTTGCCCCGCCCTCCCTGCGGTACAAGGCCGCCACCCTCCCTTTTTTTTTTTTTTGCATGAGGCACCCGCAAGTGTCCTCGCAGGTAGGGGCGTTACTGGGCCCGCTTTGTGCCGGAAGGCACGCCACGCGCTTGTTTTCCTTTTGTGTCGCAGGGGTCGAGGTGTGTTGGAAGAGGGCGGGTTGCTTTCCCTGGAGGGTGGGTGTAGAAAGTGCTTTGGTATAGGCATGCACTGGCACAGGCTGCAGTAGGGGAAGGCTCTTGCAACTGCAGGCTACAATAGCGAGTCCAACAGTGTGGAGGCTGGCCCCGGGGCTTCGGGGCTGAGCTGGCCCAAGAATGGGTTGTTCTTCGGGTGCGCACTTTGAAAACAACCAAGGAAATCGGCCGCCCCTGTCAGTCAGTCGTGCGGTCTGGGGGCTGGCCGGTGCCGGGGCTCTTTTTTCTCCGGGGCTGAGAATGGACTACTACAACAGGGGGGCAGTTTCTACTGTTTCAACGTTTCAACAGTAGATCCATTCCCAGTGCCGCCGCGGGGCTCTCCGCGCGAGGTTGAGCCCCGGCAGGGACTTCCAAACTTGGACCAAAACCAATACAAAAACACGTGCGTATCCTTAGCTTTGTGTACTGGCCCTCTACAGTACGGGCAGGACAGTAAGACAGCCGGACCGTGGCTGCACCTGGAGTCTTTCACCAAGAGTAGCTTTTTGCCCGACATTCTGCATCAGCATCAGTTCGGTCTTGAGTCAGAGTCTGACGCTTCTCGGCGAGCATCGCGGTAGCCGGGTGAGTGACTGAGCCTCTTGTCGACTGTGACGCATGCCGTGTTGGCTACACGGCCTGCTGATACTGGTGGCTGTTGAAAGCCTGTATCACAGGCTGCAGTCCGATGAGGATCCAAGCCACTACTATTGCGCTGCGCAGCGCCTGCATTTCAAGTTCACTGCTGAGCCGCACTCCCAGCAGAGATGCATCATCCGGCTACGAATCGGTACGTCCCAGACCCGGCCCCGGGCTGCCAACTGTAACTTGCGACCCAAGTTGCAAATCACCAACCACCACGAAGCTTTGTCGAAGGCCGTTAGGCAAAAGAAAACAGTCGAACGACGAAACGGAGTCATCACGATTTCCCAAGAAGTCTACAGTAGGGTCGGGCGTGCGTGCACCCTACGACCCGACCCTCCTGTTACCGGGCACCGGCCAGCACCGGTGCCAGCCCCCACACTGTTCTGTACTACTAGTACAGTCACCCGCAGCACCCCGCTCGCAGTCAGGGCAGTGCAAGTCGCACGGCTCAACGTGTGCTGCGTTGCAGGCTAAAGTTTCGTGACACGTCTCGTATTGCTTCCTTGATCATAATTTGGATGAGCTCTCTCGGTTTGTGAAAACTGGGATGATGAGAGTGTGGCTGCCGGCAGCAGTGCCGCGGAACAAGCACAGCGGAGTGACAGCCACGCGTTCGTAGCGCGGTGGCGGCGACGTCTGCAGAGTCTGGGGTGCGGTAAGGATCGGCAAGGCCTCCGGGTTCAGTCGGCGTTTCGCCAGATCCAGCAGTCTTGAACAGGTGATGACTCAGCTGGGAATGGAGACTTTCTTCGAGCTGCCGGCCATTGAACTTCCATTTGAAGCCTACATACCTCCCCGGACCCCCTATCCCTCTCCTGTGTCATCATCCCGAGTGCTCAAGCCGAAGCGAACATCTCAGGGAATCATACGACGTGGAGAGAAAAAAGAGGCAGGTTTGGTAAGGTGCGGCCGGAGATCAAGAGAGATTCCGCTCAAGGGTTTCGGCAGACGAGTGTGACCTTACCGAACGACCACCCAGTACCTGCATCTGCAGGCCGCTCACACGATTCCGTGACCACGTTTTGTCGCAGATCGCTCACTACTTTAATGCTTTAGTGGCCGGACTGCGTTTTTGATTCGTGCTGAGCGGCGTGCTCTTGCCGGGAGTCCCGCCTGCCGGGAGCGTGTGCCCGTCGAAAGCGCGCGCCAGGTCGAAGACGAGCAGCATGTCGGCCTTTTTTCCGGTTGATTGCCGCCGTCACGGTGTAGAGCTGCTTCTCTGTGCCTCTCCCTACCCGGAAGCCTACGGACTGAGGAGTCAGTCCATCGATGGAGGAACGTGGGGCGGTCTTTGATAATGGTCTCCACTATCTTACAAAGGGCAGGTGAGTGCGTTCTTCTTGTGGCGAATCCCCAGGAGGCCCCGAGGGGGTTTTGGGGGCCCCCGTCCGACGGGGAGTGACTGGTCTAAACGGTGGCTTCGGCAGTCCACACTGCAGCATCTGCCCAAGTGTTGGTAAGTGGTGGTACCGGCCAAATACCTGACCCAGCCCGGGGCTCTGGAGCAGTGTGAGGTTTAGCTACAGTAGCCTTTTGTAGCAGCTATAGCTGCTACAGTTTTTAGCTACTGTAGCTCCTGTAGCTTTTTGTAGCCTTTTGTAGCCTTTTTTTTGTGCCATCAAAATACGATTCAAACCCATGTGAAACGTCACCCAAACCCGAATTCCGCCTGGTTTTCCACTTTTTTTGACGATTGTGGCGTCTGTCAGTGTCGGCAGCGCTCACGTTGATGCTAATCCATGTGTTTCATGTACTTAAAAGAACTCAATTCTGAGCCGCACTCACAGTGGGTGGCACTCCCAGCAGAGATGCATCATCCGGCTACGAATCGGTACGTCCAGACCCGGCCCCGGGCTGCCAACTGTAGCAGTCAAGTTGCAAATCACCAACCACCACGAAGCTTTGTCGAAGGCCGTTAGGCAAAAGAAAACAGTCGAACGACGAAACGGAGTCATCACGATTTCCCAAGAAGTCTACAGTAGGGTCGGGCATGCGTGCACCCTACGACCCGACCCTACTGTTCCCGGGCACCGACCAGCACCGGTGCCAGCCCCCACACTGTTCTGTACTACTAGTACAGTCACCCGCAGCACCCCGCACGGCTCAACGTGTGCTGCGTTGCAGGCTAAAGTTTCGTGACACGTCTCGTATTGTTTCCTTGATCATAATTTGGATGAACTCCTCGGTTTGTGAAAACCGAGTGTGGCTGCCGGCAGCAGTGCCGCGGAACAAGCACAGCGGAGTGACAGCCACGCGTTCGTAGCGCGGTGGCGGCGACGTCTGCAGAGTCTGGGGTGCGGTAAGGATCGGCAAGGCCTCCGGGTTCAGTCGGCGTTTCGCCAGATCCAGCAGTCTTGAACAGGTGATGACTCAGCTGGGAACGGAGACTTTCTTCGAGCTGCCGGCCATTGACTTCAATTTGAAGCCTACAAGGGTTTCGGCAGACGAGTGTGACCTTACCGAACGACCAGTACCTGCATCTGCAGGCCGCTCACAGTGTGAGGTTTAGCTACAGTAGCCTTTTGTAGCAGCTATAGCTGCTACAGTTTTTAGCTACTGTAGCTCCTGTAGCTTTTTGTAGCCTAGTAGTAGTACTCTTACAGTAGAAGCTGCAAAGAAAAAGTGCCAGTCGTCTGAAAATAATCAGGAGTGACTGGATCTTGTCCTCCCTGCCGTAGGCTGGCAGGCTGCGAGAGAGACTGGAATTGCCGGCGAGCCGCCAGGGCGCATGGCAGGAGCCATTTCTCCTGCCATCATGCAGCCATGTGCCAAGTGTAACCGCTGCCACTTCAACTCCGAAAAAAATTTGACCAAAAAAATTGGACCCCGAATTTTTGACCCAAAATTTTGACCCAAAAATTTTGACCCAAAAATTGACCGAAATTTTTTGACCATTTGGTCAAATTTTTTGAATCACTTTGCAAGCTGCTTCTCCTGGTGTAGGTCAGTGAACTAAGGTCACTCAATGGCCGCCGCGCAATTTGCAAGCAAGACGAGCAAACTCAGTGAAGTCTGTGCCGGGTTTTAAAACGGGGTAGCTCGCACGCCACTGTCACGTGTAGAAGAGCTTGAAGCAACCAAGAAACCGAGTGTAGATGCTGAAGAGGCTGCGGCCTCCCCTCGCGTGCTGGCCCCTGGCAGCTGGATGCTGTCCTCTCTTGCGGTGGGTGTCCACCGAGGGGTTCCTTGCCCGTGGGAAGGCCGTGCTTCGCGCAGGAACCCCGGCTGAGGGTGTCGTCCCTCGCGCGGTCAGTGCTGGCGCGGTGAGAGTCCTCGACCGCGTTAGGGGTGTTGCCCCCTCCGGCAGGGTTGTCATCCCTTCGAGTCCGACGACCGTTACCACACTGAATTAGCAAGGGTACCGTCTTCGAATCAGTGAACGCAGCTGTTCTCGCGGACTAACTTGAGGCAAATGTCTCGGGGAAGTGACATTTTCACCACAAAAACTGGAATGTTCGAGAATGGGCAAAAAGTTAAATAGTGTTCGAGAATGGGCACAAAGTTACCGAGAATGGGCAAAAAGTTAAAAAGTGTTCGAGAATGGGCAAAAAGTTAGCGAGTGTTCGAGAATGGGCAAAAAGTTAAATAGTGTTCGAGAATGGGCACAAACATAAGGAAGTGTACTATAATGGGAATTGTCCCCATCGGGGGGTCCGAAAACCGAAAACTCGGGCGCCGAAAACCGAAAACTCGGGGGTCCGAAAACTCGAGGCCGAAAACTCGGTCTGAATACTCGAGGTCCGGAACTCGGGGTCCGAAAGGTCCGAAAACTCGGGGCCCGGAAGTGGACTCGTCGGCCCGGACTCGGGACCTCCTCAATACACGGAGTCTGATGACGAGCCGGAACAGGGTGCGGGCGACCGCGGTCCGACCGGGGGGACACGGATGGACCCGGGGCGGGCGGATCGGGGGCGAGCGCGCCGCAAACGACCCAGTGGCTCCTGGGGCCTGGCGCGTTTGGCGTGGCGCGGCGCGGCGCATTTGGCGCACCCTGGAGGAAATTTAGGCTCCCTCGTGGGTTGGGGAGTCTGATCAGATCTGATGCTGATTCTTCTGATTTGATTTTTCTGATTTTTCAGAAAATCAGAAGTAAATTTGCCCCGGTAAAGACCGGCGCCCAGCGAGACCAGAGGCAGGAGTTACTAGTAAAGTTCAGGGTCAGCAGCCCACAACAGTTGAGTTGCACCACTGTCGCACCGCACCGTCAAGGAGGCGAGCCAGCGCCCCCTGGACAGCGTGGCTTCTGTGTGCGACTGGCGCGTTTGTAGCCCCAGGGAAATTTTTGGGTTCCCTCGTCGCGTACATTTGCAAGGCACAAACGACGTTTTCCTTGCTTTCAGCTCCGGTGAAGAGAACGGTGCAAAATCCCCCCAGTAGTATCCCTCGACGTGAACTTAGTATCATCCGAACTTTGTTTTGCCAGAACTTCCAGCATTGGCTACACCAGATCTTAGCAACCCCAATCGCCCGAACTTTACTACCAGCAACTGCTGCCTCTAGTCTCGCCGCGGTCTTTACCGGCGCACGTTGATTTGATCGTTGGCAATCAACGACGGCAACAGACCCGCAAACCAAACCCGCAACCGTATACAAAGCACAACGACTAAACAAATGCACACCTTGCTGGTCTTCCGCAGTCCACTTCTTTTCGAGCCCATCGAGGATGTTCTGCTGCTCAGCGAGGTCCTTTGAGAGCTGCTCGAGGCGAGACGATGACGATTGCGCCACCTTTTCGGCGGCCGCCAACTGTGCCTTGATCTTCTCCGCCTTCGCCAGAAGTGTCCGGGTCTCGACTTCGTTTTGCGCGGCGGCACGCCTGCGGGCCATGAGCTTGTGTTGAGTCTCTCGCTCGGTCTTCATGGCCTTGAGACTGTCCTTATGCAGCTGGGCGATGCGCTCCTTCAGCTTCCTCGCAGCGTCCTCGACCGCTGCATTCGCAGCTTCTCGCTCTTTGACGTGGGCCATAGCAACGTCTTGCATCCCCTTCGCCTTGAACAATGCGGTTTCGATATGGTAGAACTGAAGCATCGCGTGCTCGGTCTTCAGCACGGAGAGATCGTTCATCAGCGCGTAGTACCGTTGCGCCTCCGCCTTGTGCATCTTCATGATGCCGTGCTCTACGCCGGCGCCCCGCTTCTGTGCACCGGTGACTCTGAGTTTTTCGGCCGCCGTCTTGTAGGCCTTCAGCTTCTCTTCGTAGTCCTTCTTCAGCTCAAGCGACCCGGCGACCATCTCGATCATTTCAGTCAGCTCCTTCGGACCCTTGTGCGCCATGGTTTCCACCTCGCCTTGGAAAATCAGGCAGTTCCTGGTGGACGACAGGATATTGAAGCTCTTCAAGGTGCGCTCGTACTTTGCCCAACTCACCGCTGCCCCGTCGACTGCGTACTCGAACGCACCCGTCGTTGCCAGCACGGATCGCGTGAACACAGTTTTCCGGTCGTCGTCCTTTGCCACGAAATGCATGCTCACGGTGGCTCGCTTCGGGATCGTGTCCTCTTCCACATTGTAGACGAGCTCCTTCATGTTCGCCGCGCGGAGGGAGATAGTCTTGACGCCGAGCACGAAGCTGATGGCATCCATGATATTGCTCTTACCGCTGCCATTAGGCCCGATGATACACGTGAAGTCACGGAAGGGCCCCACGTAATGCTTGCCCTTGTAACTCTTGAAGTCGACGAGCTCGAGACCTTCGATGTGCCCCGGCGAACCGCGCGACACGACCGTGCCGACTGTGCTCGCCATCGCCTGATTTAATTTCCCGCAGCACCCACGACTCTTCCTTCCGTTGTATTGTTTTAGTCTTTCCTTCAACGCACACTCGGAAGAACAGGATTCGTCTGATGCGACGGTGGAAAACGCCCTCTAAGATCTGCACGGTTCGTGCGCTGTCGGAAGAGGAGTGGAGCCCGGCAGCACAACGCTTTTTTTTTAGCGAAAATTATCGTGTTACGCTCGTGTTACGCTGTTTTTTAGTGAAAATTATCATGTTACGCTCGTGTTACGCTGGTGGCCACGGCTGTAGGTGGGTCCACTCAGCACTCGGCACTCGACTTCTGTTTTCATCTTGCGGTTGTAGCTGCACGGGGCTTTCGGCCCGTGCAACAGCTGAATCCAGTCTACACACGCGGCACATCTCACCCGAGGACCTGGCGAGCTCTCTCTGTGCTATCAACTTGGCCTGAGTTTGTCGTCAAGTGCCGCCCGAGGTGAAGCCTCGCGTTCTGCTGACATGTGCTGACGTTCAATACAAGGTCGTGGCACATCCGCCAACTAGCTGAGAGTCTGCAGGCATTCGGTCCATACGAAGGGTCAGCATCAAGCAAAAAGGGGACAAAGTGAGAACTCGATACGACGGAGAACGTCTCCGAACCGATTCTGGTTACTTGAAATGGTTGTGTGAAGAACGAAGAACGATCTTTGAGAAAATGGGGCGACGAATGGATAACCTTCGTACCGAACGTGTCGCAGAGCCTTTGCTCGAGCAAGGCCGAAAACACGACGAAGGTGGCGGGAGATGCAGGGTATTTGTTTCGTGTAGTGAAATGAGTGCGGCAAGCAAGTTGCCCGAACCAGCTTTTGGTTGACAAAGCCGGTGTGTAGAAGATGAAAAAGGGGGAGGGAAGATTGAATTAAGGACGGGTGTCCGTCCATGCGCTGGAGACACGCGCTTTCGCTTCGGCACTCTGTGCGATGACAGACGTGCGAGAGGGAGACTTGTAAGATCGCGGTCTCTATATTAAGAGCGGATATGCTTGCTTTTTTCCCCCAACGGAGGTGGTGGTGAGACAGTCCGGAGAGGATTCTCCTTCTTGCCTTGTCGCCAAAAGAAATTATTTTTGTGGAAGAAGTCTGCGCTTTCATCAAACATTGCACTCGTCACGACGCGATGGCAACCTTTATCTGAAACGCGTCTACGGTGCAGTCTATTGTCGAAGTTCTTCTTACGGCGGCAGGGGCAAATCGGAAGCGACGCAGTGGTTCGAGCAGGTGGGTGCAAGGTTTGGCCCCACCGAGGTTTTGCCGCACACTCGGAACTCGCACACGCCGTTTTCCCATTCACAACGCTCCGACGATCCGTCGCAGGCCTGCTGATTGGCGTACTTGTCGCAGCCGACGTGTAGCGTGTCCATTGCGAACGCAACGAACTCCGTGTCTTCCTCAATCGTCAGGTACGTCGTCGTGTCCTTGTCAGCAACCATGCGGAATCCAAGCGTTTGGTGCTCGAAGCCGCCAGCCTTCAATCGAAACTTCGGCGCACACTGGAACGACGTCCAGCCTTTCCCCTGCAGGAACGCAGGCAGCCCCCCGTCGACGTAGGTGCAGCCATTGCATCTGTACTGGAACACGAACAGCTCGCACTCTCTGGCAGCTTTCGGGCACCGGTACTCCACTACAGTGTCCTTCGCGAGCATGATTCCTTCGCCGTTTGCGGTGCTCACCAATTTCAGCCACCCCGGAACGTATGCCCATGACGCACTTGGGTCCCACACCTCCTCACCTTCTCCGAGGTACCGCATTGACATTTGCAAATTCGCGGCTCCTGAAATGCCAGGAGGGGTTACCTTAATGAACGGTTGCCTGGTCACGCTCGCGAGAGCCGTCGCGCATGTAGCTGCCAAGATGAGACTGCACATTTTGGGTTTGAAGGGGCTTCTTGTTTGAGGGTAAGGACGATAAATAACCTGCGTTGGGTATTAGAGGATAGAGATAGAGGAATGAATCGAGTTTGCCGGAGTAAACAAGGGGAAGCACGGAGTGTGTCTGTGGGTGTGTGCCAGTTAAAGCTCACGGCTTCAGTGGGAAGCGAAAACTCGGCCGCTGGGTGAAGCCTTGCGTTCTGCTGACATGTGTGCAACGGTGCCGACGTTCAAAAATATGGTCGTGGCACATCCGCCAACTAGCTGAGAGCCTGCAGGCAATGGTCCATACGAAGGGTCAGCATCAAGCAAAAAGGGGACAAATTGAGAACTCGATACGACGGAGAACGTCTCCGAACCGATTCTGGTTACTTGAAATGGTTGTGTGAAGACCGAAGAACGATCTTTGAGAAAATGGGGCGACGAATGGATAACCTTCGTACCGAACGTGTCGCAGAGCCTTTGCTCGAGCAAGGCCGAAAACACGACGAAGGTGGCGGGAGATGCAGGGTATTTGTTTCGTGTAGTGAAATGAGTGCGGCAAGCAAGTTGCCCGAACCAGCTTTTGGTTGACAAAGCCGGTGTGTAGAAGATGAAAAAGGGGGAGGGAAGATTGAATTAAGGACGGGTGTCCGTCCATGCGCTGGAGACACGCGCTTTCGCTTCGGCACTCTGTGCGATGACAGACGTGCGAGAGGGAGACTTGTAAGATCGCGGTCTCTATATTAAGAGCGGATATGCTTGCTTTTTTCCCCCAACGGAGGTGGTGGTGAGACAGTCCGGAGAGGATTCTCCTTCTTGCCTTGTCGCCAAAAGAAATTATTTTTGTGGAAGAAGTCTGCGCTTTCATCAAACATTGCACTCGTCACGACGCGATGGCAACCTTTATCTGAAACGCGTCTACGGTGCAGTCTATTGTCGAAGTTCTTCTTACGGCGGCAGGGGCAAATCGGAAGCGACGCAGTGATTCGAGCAGGTGGGTGCAAGGTTTGGCCCCACCGAGGTTTTGCCGCACACTCGGAACTCGCACACGCCGTTTTCCCATTCACAACGCTCCGACGATCCGTCGCAGGCCTGCTGATTGGCGTACTTGTCGCAGCCGACGTGTAGCGTGTCCATTGCGAACGCAACGAACTCCGTGTCTTCCTCAATCGTCAGGTACGTCGTCGTGTCCTTGTCAGCAACCATGCGGAATCCAAGCGTTTGGTGCTCGAAGCCGCCAGCCTTCAATCGAAACTTCGGCGCACACTGGAACGACGTCCAGCCTTTCCCCTGCAGGAACGCAGGCAGCCCCCCGTCGACGTAGGTGCAGCCATTGCATCTGTACTGGAACACAAACAGCTCGCACTCTCTGGCAGCTTTCGGGCACCGGTACTCCACTACAGTGTCCTTCGCGAGCATGATTCCTTCGCCGTTTGCGGTGCTCACCAATTTCAGCCACCCCGGAACGTATGCCCATGACGCACTTGGGTCCCACACCTCCTCACCTTCTCCGAGGTACCGCATTGACATTTGCAAATTCGCGGCTCCTGAAATGCCAGGAGGGGTTACCTTAATGAACGGTTGCCTGGTCACGCTCGCGAGAGCCGTCGCGCATGTAGCTGCCAAGATGAGACTGCACATTTTGGGTTTGAAGGGGCTTCTTGTTTGAGGGTAAGGACGATAAATAACCTGCGTTCGGTATTAGAGGATAGAGATAGAGGAATGAATCGGGTTTGCCGGAATAAACAAGGGGAAGCACGGAGTGTGTCTGTGGGTGTGTGCCAGTTAAAGCTCACGGCTTCAGTGGGAAGCGAAAACTCGGCCGCTGGGTGAAGCCTTGCGTTCTGCTGACATGTGTGCAACGGTGCCGACGTTCAAAAATATGGTCGTGGCACATCCGCCAACTAGCTGAGAGCCTGCAGGCAATGGTCCATACGAAGGGTCAGCATCAAGCAAAAAGGGGACAAATTGAGAACTCGATACGACGGAGAACGTCTCCGAACCGATTCTGGTTACTTGAAATGGTTGTGTGAAGACCGAAGAACGATCTTTGAGAAAATGGGGCGACGAATGGATAACCTTCGTACCGAACGTGTCGCAGAGCCTTTGCTCGAGCAAGGCCGAAAACACGACGAAGGTGGCGGGAGATGCAGGGTATTTGTTTCGTGTAGTGAAATGAGTGCGGCAAGCAAGTTGCCCGAACCAGCTTTTGGTTGACAAAGCCGGTGTGTAGAAGATGAAAAAGGGGGAGGGAAGATTGAATTAAGGACGGGTGTCCGTCCATGCGCTGGAGACACGCGCTTTCGCTTCGGCACTCTGTGCGATGACAGACGTGCGAGAGGGAGACTTGTAAGATCGCGGTCTCTATATTAAGAGCGGATATGCTTGCTTTTTTCCCCCAACGGAGGTGGTGGTGAGACAGTCCGGAGAGGATTCTCCTTCTTGCCTTGTCGCCAAAAGAAATTATTTTTGTGGAAGAAGTCTGCGCTTTCATCAAACATTGCACTCGTCACGACGCGATGGCAACCTTTATCTGAAACGCGTCTACGGTGCAGTCTATTGTCGAAGTTCTTCTTACGGCGGCAGGGGCAAATCGGAAGCGACGCAGTGGTTCGAGCAGGTGGGTGCAAGGTTTGGCCCCACCGAGGTTTTGCCGCACACTCGGAACTCGCACACGCCGTTTTCCCATTCACAACGCTCCGACGATCCGTCGCAGGCCTGCTGATTGGCGTACTTGTCGCAGCCGACGTGTAGCGTGTCCATTGCGAACGCAACGAACTCCGTGTCTTCCTCAATCGTCAGGTACGTCGTCGTGTCCTTGTCAGCAACCATGCGGAATCCAAGCGTTTGGTGCTCGAAGCCGCCAGCCTTCAATCGAAACTTCGGCGCACACTGGAACGACGTCCAGCCTTTCCCCTGCAGGAACGCAGGCAGCCCCCCGTCGACGTAGGTGCAGCCATTGCATCTGTACTGGAACACAAACAGCTCGCACTCTCTGGCAGCTTTCGGGCACCGGTACTCCACTACAGTGTCCTTCGCGAGCATGATTCCTTCGCCGTTTGCGGTGCTCACCAATTTCAGCCACCCCGGAACGTATGCCCATGACGCACTTGGGTCCCACACCTCCTCACCTTCTCCGAGGTACCGCATTGACATTTGCAAATTCGCGGCTCCTGAAATGCCAGGAGGGGTTACCTTAATGAACGGTTGCCTGGTCACGCTCGCGAGAGCCGTCGCGCATGTAGCTGCCAAGATGAGACTGCACATTTTGGGTTTGAAGGGGCTTCTTGTTTGAGGGTAAGGACGATAAATAACCTGCGTTGGGTATTAGAGGATAGAGATAGAGGAATGAATCGAGTTTGCCGGAGTAAACAAGGGGAAGCACGGAGTGTGTCTGTGGGTGTGTGCCAGTTAAAGCTCACGGCTTCAGTGGGAAGCGAAAACTCGGCCGCTGGGTGAAGCCTTGCGTTCTGCTGACATGTGTGCAACGGTGCCGACGTTCAAAAATATGGTCGTGGCACATCCGCCAACTAGCTGAGAGTCTGCAGGCATTCGGTCCATACGAAGGGTCAGCATCAAGCAAAAAGGGGACAAAGTGAGAACTCGATACGACGGAGAACGTCTCCGAACCGATTCTGGTTACTTGAAATGGTTGTGTGAAGACCGAAGAACGATCTTTGAGAAAATGGGGCGACGAATGGATAACCTTCGTACCGAACGTGTCGCAGAGCCTTTGCTCGAGCAAGGCCGAAAACACGACGAAGGTGGCGGGAGATGCAGGGTATTTGTTTCGTGTAGTGAAATGAGTGCGGCAAGCAAGTTGCCCGAACCAGCTTTTGGTTGACAAAGCCGGTGTGTAGAAGATGAAAAAGGGGGAGGGAAGATTGAATTAAGGACGGCTGTCCGTCCATGCGCTGGAGACACGCGCTTTCGCTTCGGCACTCTGTGCGATGACAGACGTGCGAGAGGGAGACTTGTAAGATCGCGGTCTCTATATTAAGAGCGGATATGCTTGCTTTTTTCCCCCAACGGAGGTGGTGGTGAGACAGTCCGGAGAGGATTCTCCTTCTTGCCTTGTCGCCAAAAGAAACTATTTGTGGAAGAAGTCTGCGCTTTCATCAAACATTGCACTTGTCACGACGCGATGGCAACCTTTATCTGAAACGCGTCTACGGTGCAGTCTATTGTCGAAGTTCTTCTTACGGCGGCAGGGGCAAATCGGAAGCGACGCAGTGGTTCGAGCAGGTGGGTGCAAGGTTTGGCCCCACCGAGGTTTTGCCGCACACTCGGAACTCGCACACGCCGTTTTCCCATTCACAACGCTCCGACGATCCGTCGCAGGCCTGCTGATTGGCGTACTTGTCGCAGCCGACGTGTAGCGTGTCCATTGCGAACGCAACGAACTCCGTGTCTTCCTCAATCGTCAGGTACGTCGTCGTGTCCTTGTCAGCAACCATGCGGAATCCAAGCGTTTGGTGCTCGAAGCCGCCAGCCTTCAATCGAAACTTCGGCGCACACTGGAACGACGTCCAGCCTTTCCCCTGCAGGAACGCAGGCAGCCCCCCGTCGACGTAGGTGCAGCCATTGCATCTGTACTGGAACACAAACAGCTCGCACTCTCTGGCAGCTTTCGGGCACCGGTACTCCACTACAGTGTCCTTCGCGAGCATGATTCCTTCGCCGTTTGCGGTGCTCACCAATTTCAGCCACCCCGGAACGTATGCCCATGACGCACTTGGGTCCCACACCTCCTCACCTTCTCCGAGGTACCGCATTGACATTTGCAAATTCGCGGCTCCTGAAATGCCAGGAGGGGTTACCTTAATGAACGGTTGCCTGGTCACGCTCGCGAGAGCCGTCGCGCATGTAGCTGCCAAGATGAGACTGCACATTTTGGGTTTGAAGGGGCTTCTTGTTGAAGGTAAGGACGATAAACAACCTGTGTTGGGTATTAGAGTGACAGAGATAGAGGAACAGGTCTACCGCGGAATGAATCAGGTTAGCAGGAGTAAACAAGGGGAAGCACGGAGCGTGTCTGTGGGTGGAGTTAAAGTCCATGGCTTCAAGTGGAGGCCTTCCGATAATACCCAGCTCGTCGACCAGCGTGGTATTCACAGGCAGCGTTTCCACGACGGACCCGGTCGCGTTCAGAACCCGAATTTGTCCCCGGGTGCCGATCGTCGGCGGCGCATCGAACGTTCTAGACAAAACAGTGTCCGCGCAGACTGCAATAGAGCCTAGAACTGGGCGGGCGCGGGCTGCCAGGACTGCTGGTGGGTGGAGGTTCGTCCGAACGGGCTCCCGGCCGCTATCGGTGCTTGTGCCATTGAACGCGCTGAAGACAACTGTGGTGTTCCCGAAGTTGTTGACGGCTTGGGTTGAGGAGAGGACACGCGCGCTCGCCGGACGCTGCGTCGTGTCCACTGCTTGGCCGGTTGTTGCGTTCTTCGACCCGAACTCGGTCCAACCAGGTGTGTCTTTCAATGCCTCGCCTAACCTTAACACCGGACCCACGACTACTTGTGGCCAGCCCTCTGGGTTCACATGTTCGTCCAGTGTACACGAAAGGTACGCTACGTTTCCAAAACTACCAGATTCCGACCGTGCGAGGCTGGCATTTGGATGCGGTGCCGAGCCAAGAGTCAGTGTCGAATTCAAGAACACGATCCCCTTGTTTTCTGCTCGCGCAGTCAGCGCGAGCGCGATGTACCCGGTAGACTCGGCACGCGGCTGTTCAAAGGCGGGCCGAGAGTCGCCTACCGAACGGATCTCGCAATCCTCGAACAGAGCTGAGACCGCAGGGCCCAACACGAAGTCAACGTTGCCGGCGATCACGCTTTCGCTGAACCATGAAAATCCCTCCAGATCTACCGTGCCCTGCTTGCTGTGGAACTGCATGGATCGCCTCCGCGAACTCTTCCTGCCACTTCAGGTAGCTGTTCTTGATCGAAAATGTGATCAGATTCAAACTTTCGCCATCCTGCGACGAAGAAAACGGAGCGACCCGCCATGCGGGTAGCGTCGAAGCAAAAATTCGGCCGCTGGCTGAAGCCTCGCGTTCTGCTGACATGTGTGCAACGGTGCCGACGTTCAAAAATATGGTCGTGGCACATCCGCCAACTAGCTGAGAGTCTGCAGGCATTCGGTCCATACGAAGGGTCAGCATCAAGCAAAAAGGGGACAAAGTGAGAACTCGATACGACGGAGAACGTCTCCGAACCGATTCTGGTTACTTGAAATGGTTGTGTGAAGACCGAAGAACGATCTTTGAGAAAATGGGGCGACGAATGGATAACCTTCGTACCGAACGTGTCGCAGAGCCTTTGCTCGAGCAAGGCCGAAAACACGACGAAGGTGGCGGGAGATGCAGGGTATTTGTTTCGTGTAGTGAAATGAGTGCGGCAAGCAAGTTGCCCGAACCAGCTTTTGGTTGACAAAGCCGGTGTGTAGAAGATGAAAAAGGGGGAGGGAAGATTGAATTAAGGACGGGTGTCCGTCCATGCGCTGGAGACACGCGCTTTCGCTTCGGCACTCTGTGCGATGACAGACGTGCGAGAGGGAGACTTGTAAGATCGCGGTCTCTATATTAAGAGCGGATATGCTTGCTTTTTTCCCCCAACGGAGGTGGTGGTGAGACAGTCCGGAGAGGATTCTCCTTCTTGCCTTGTCGCCAAAAGAAAATGTTTGTGGAAGAAGTCTGCGCTTTCATCAAACATTGCACTTGTCACGACGCGATGGCAACCTTTATCTGAAACGCGTCTACGGTGCAGTCTATTGTCGAAGTTCTTCTTACGGCGGCAGGGGCAAATCGGAAGCGACGCAGTGGTTCGAGCAGGTGGGTGCAAGGTTTGGCCCCACCGAGGTTTTGCCGCACACTCGGAACTCGCACACGCCGTTTTCCCATTCACAACGCTCCGACGATCCGTCGCAGGCCTGCTGATTGGCGTACTTGTCGCAGCCGACGTGTAGCGTGTCCATTGCGAACGCAACGAACTCCGTGTCTTCCTCAATCGTCAGGTACGTCGTCGTGTCCTTGTCAGCAACCATGCGGAATCCAAGCGTTTGGTGCTCGAAGCCGCCAGCCTTCAATCGAAACTTCGGCGCACACTGGAACGACGTCCAGCCTTTCCCCTGCAGGAACGCAGGCAGCCCCCCGTCGACGTAGGTGCAGCCATTGCATCTGTACTGGAACACAAACAGCTCGCACTCTCTGGCAGCTTTCGGGCACCGGTACTCCACTACAGTGTCCTTCGCGAGCATGATTCCTTCGCCGTTTGCGGTGCTCACCAATTTCAGCCACCCCGGAACGTATGCCCATGACGCACTTGGGTCCCACACCTCCTCACCTTCTCCGAGGTACCGCATTGACATTTGCAAATTCGCGGCTCCTGAAATGCCAGGAGGGGTTACCTTAATGAACGGTTGCCTGGTCACGCTCGCGAGAGCCGTCGCGCATGTAGCTGCCAAGATGAGACTGCACATTTTGGGTTTGAAGGGGCTTCTTGTTTGAGGGTAAGGACGATAAACAACCTGTGTTGGGTATTAGAGTGACAGAGATAGAGGAACAGGTCTACCGCGGAATGAATCAGGTTAGCCGGAGTAAACAAGGGGAAGCACGGAGCGTGTCTGTGGGTGGAGTTAAAGTCCATGGCTTCAAGTGGAGGCCTTCCGATAATACCCAGCTCGTCGACCAGCGTGGTATTCACAGGCAGCGTTTCCACGACGGACCCGGTCGCGTTCAGAACCCGAATTTGTCCCCGGGTGCCGATCGTCGGCGGCGCATCGAACGTTCTAGACAAAACAGTGTCCGCGCAGACTGCAATAGAGCCTAGAACTGGGCGGGCGCGGGCTGCCAGGACTGCTGGTGGGTGGAGGTTCGTCCGAACGGGCTCCCGGCCGCTATCGGTGCTTGTGCCATTGAACGCGCTGAAGACAACTGTGGTGTTCCCGAAGTTGTTGACGGCTTGGGTTGAGGAGAGGACACGCGCGCTCGCCGGACGCTGCGTCGTGTCCACTGCTTGGCCGGTTGTTGCGTTCTTCGACCCGAACTCGGTCCAACCAGGTGTGTCTTTCAATGCCTCGCCTAACCTTAACACCGGACCCACGACTACTTGTGGCCAGCCCTCTGGGTTCACATGTTCGTCCAGTGTACACGAAAGGTACGCTACGTTTCCAAAACTACCAGATTCCGACCGTGCGAGGCTGGCATTTGGATGCGGTGCCGAGCCAAGAGTCAGTGTCGAATTCAAGAACACGATCCCCTTGTTTTCTGCTCGCGCAGTCAGCGCGAGCGCGATGTACCCGGTAGACTCGGCACGCGGCTGTTCAAAGGCGGGCCGAGAGTCGCCTACCGAACGGATCTCGCAATCCTCGAACAGAGCTGAGACCGCAGGGCCCAACACGAAGTCAACGTTGCCGGCGATCACGCTTTCGCTGAACCATGAAAATCCCTCCAGATCTACCGTGCCCTGCTTGCTGTGGAACTGCATGGATCGCCTCCGCGAACTCTTCCTGCCACTTCAGGTAGCTGTTCTTGATCGAAAATGTGATCAGATTCAAACTTTCGCCATCCTGCGACGAAGAAAACGGAGCGACCCCCGGTTTGGGCCATGCGGGTAGCGTCGAAGCAAAAATTCGGCCGCTGGCTGAAGCCTCGCGTTCTGCTGACATGTGTGCAACGGTGCCGATGTTCAAAAACATGGTCGTGGCACATCCGCCAACTAGCTGAGAGTCTGCAGGCATTCGGTCCATACGAAGGGTCAGCATCAAGCAAAAAGGGGACAAATTGAGAACTCGATACGACGGAGAACGTCTCCGAACCGATTCTGGTTACTTGAAATGGTTGTGTGAAGAACGAAGAACGATCTTTGAGAAAATGGGGCGACGAATGGATAACCTTCGTACCGAACGTGTCGCAGAGCCTTTGCTCGAGCAAGGCCGAAAACACGACGAAGGTGGCGGGAGATGCAGGGTATTTGTTTCGTGTAGTGAAATGAGTGCGGCAAGCAAGTTGCCCGAACCAGCTTTTGGTTGACAAAGCCGGTGTGTAGAAGATGAAAAAGGGGGAGGGAAGATTGAATTAAGGACGGGTGTCCGTCCATGCGCTGGAGACACGCGCTTTCGCTTCGGCACTCTGTGCGATGACAGACGTGCGAGAGGGAGACTTGTAAGATCGCGGTCTCTATATTAAGAGCGGATATGCTTGCTTTTTTCCCCCAACGGAGGTGGTGGTGAGACAGTCCGGAGAGGATTCTCCTTCTTGCCTTGTCGCCAAAAGAAACTATTTGTGGAAGAAGTCTGCGCTTTCATCAAACATTGCACTTGTCACGACGCGATGGCAACCTTTATCTGAAACGCGTCTACGGTGCAGTCTATTGTCGAAGTTCTTCTTACGGCGGCAGGGGCAAATCGGAAGCGACGCAGTGGTTCGAGCAGGTGGGTGCAAGGTTTGGCCCCACCGAGGTTTTGCCGCACACTCGGAACTCGCACACGCCGTTTTCCCATTCACAACGCTCCGACGATCCGTCGCAGGCCTGCTGATTGGCGTACTTGTCGCAGCCGACGTGTAGCGTGTCCATTGCGAACGCAACGAACTCCGTGTCTTCCTCAATCGTCAGGTACGTCGTCGTGTCCTTGTCAGCAACCATGCGGAATCCAAGCGTTTGGTGCTCGAAGCCGCCAGCCTTCAATCGAAACTTCGGCGCACACTGGAACGACGTCCAGCCTTTCCCCTGCAGGAACGCAGGCAGCCCCCCGTCGACGTAGGTGCAGCCATTGCATCTGTACTGGAACACGAACAGCTCGCACTCTCTGGCAGCTTTCGGGCACCGGTACTCCACTACAGTGTCCTTCGCGAGCATGACTCCTTCGCCGTTTGCGGTGCTCACCAATTTCAGCCACCCCGGAACGTATGCCCATGACGCACTTGGGTCCCACACCTCCTCACCTTCTCCGAGGTACCGCATTGACATTTGCAAATTCGAGGCTCCTGAAATGCCAGGAGGGGTTACCCTGATGAACGGTTGACTGGTCACGCTCGCGAGAGCCGTCGCGCATGTAGCTGCCAAGATGAGACTGCACATTTTGGGTTTTAAGGGACTTCTTGTTGAAGGTAAGGACGATAAACAACCTGCGTTGGGTATTAGAGTGATAGAGATAGAGGAACAGGTCCACCATGGACGGAGTGAACAAGGGGGACACGGAGTGTGTCTGTGGGTGTGTGTGGCAGGTAAAGCTCATGCATCGGATTGCCTGCCGCTGTGTAACACGGTGCACCACGGTCGATCAAGCCCCAAAGCAGTGTGCAGCCAAAATGAACGTGAAGACGGTCCTGCTTGCGGCCCTACATTAGCGACAACGTGGTGCCCTCATCAGGAGCATTTTGTATTCAGACACGCTCTCGACGGTGAAGGCCAAGGCGAACAACTGAAACTTGATGTTAAATTGAAACTTGAAAGAAAGACCGAAAAGAAGATATGTTCAGACTGCCAGGACGAAAGCGACTGACTGACTGATTCAAAACCCAGTATCAGAGCCCGCGAAACGTCCGCTTCAACCCATTGCAGATGAGCGGTTCAGACGAGCTCACTCGCCAACGTGTGGAGACTCCGATAATAAAGAAGAGCGAGGAAAACGGATGCTGGCGGAGGGTTAGGGGTGACGCTCGGTCCGATGCCGATTATGGCACCCAATCCGCATGATCTTTGCCAAAGCCAAGATCGTCCCACCTGGCCGAGACAAAAATATCGGGGAGTTTTTCGGCGAACTTCCTGAGTGGCGACCACTTTCCTTGCAGCCGGCCCTGGCGAAGGCGGGGGCTATCACGGCACCACCTCGCGCAAAGCGGCTCTGTGTTCGGCTATGCTCCGAAGAGAAAGAAATAGGATGAGAAGGAAGGACAGGAGAGTCTGGGAGTTCGGATCTGCTCCGAAGAGAAAGAAATAGGATGAGAAGGAAGGACAGGAGAGTCTGGGAGTTCGGATCTGCTCCGAAGAGAAAGAAATAGGATGAGAAGGAAGGACAGGACAGTCTGGGAGTTATGGTTTGGCAGGTAGCGACAGGATTAGCTGCGGCAAGGAGAGTAGGAACCGTTCCACCAGAGGGCTGCGGTCGGCAACCCGAGCGAGGAGCAAGAATGAGAGTAACGACGGCCATGCTGAGAGCAGGGTCGCAGGAAGGAACTGGTGCTTGGCCGAGGATAAAATGGCTGTGGCGGCTGGGACAGAACAGAGAGATGCACTTAGAGTCCCCCTTGTGTGGTTTCCGCCTTCGCAGTCCCAGGGCCTGCACTCGACTGACCTTTCCCAAGAGGGACATTGCGGTGTCCATCTCCGGAGAGTTTCTCTCCCGTACTCTACAACTCCCCACACAAGTGGACGTGGACTCCAAAGTGTGACGCACCTTAGAACCGGGTGTGCCAGAATTCACCTCCCCACCCTCTCCGTCCCGTGCCCAAAGACAATGGGCTCATGCACAAGATGCGCCCTGTCAACCGGGTGTGCCAGAATTCACCTCCCCACCCTCTCAGTCCCGTGCCCAAAGACAACGGGCTCATGCACAAGATGCGCCCTGTCAACCGGGTGTGCCAGAATTCGCCTCCCCACCCTCTCAGTCCCGTGCCCAAAGACAACGGGCTCATGCACAAGATGCGCCCTGTCAACCGGGTGTGCCAGAATTCGCCTCCCCACCCTCTCAGTCCCGTGCCCAAAGACAACGGGCTCATGCACAAGATGCGCCCTGTCAACCGGGTGTGCCAGAATTCGCCTCCCCACCCTCTCAGTCCCGTGCCCAAAGACAACGGGCTCATGCACAAGATGCGCCCTGTCAACCGGGTGTGCCAGAATTCGCCTCCCCACCCTCTCAGTCCCGTGCCCAAAGACAACGGGCTCATGCAAGATGCACCCTGTTCTCTGCCTTGGACAGACTCCTCCCTGGCGGACCTTCTAAGTACATTTGCGCCGGTAAAGACCGGCGCCCAGCGAGACTAGAGGCAGCAGCTAAAGTTCGGGAAACAGTAAAGTTCGGACGAAGCTAAGTTCGGGTGAGAAGTCTGCCGGCCGATTATCGGCCGGTCAGTTTTTCAGTTTTTTTTTTCTCCGGCCGAAATCGGCCGCTTTTGCCTAGTGCACCAATCCAACTGGTTGCGTTCACAAGTTCGATTCGATAGCTTTTGGGGTTGAGGGGGTTTCAAAACGCTCACTAGCTTGAAAAGCCTGGCCAACGAGCTGTCCGACGAGCGCAGAACGAAAAAGGAACCCAACATCGCCATTTTTCTCTTCGCGTTCGCTGATGTGCGACTGCCTGTTTATTTCTCTCGGAAGGAGCAAGGGCAAGAGAGGAACGAGGTTGTGACAGCGCTTCGCGGTGTCGCAAGTTGAACACCTGGGGTCGGATGGGATCAATCAGCAGGAGAGGTGGCTCCTCTTTTTTTTTTTTTTTTTTGCGAGTGCTTTCATTTTTTTGGTTGCATTCTGACACGCAGAAGGTTGCATTTCCCACAGCCGTTGATACGTTGGCTTCGTGGATCAAGCTTGCCTTCAGCTGGGTTTCTGCCTGAGCTCCGGCGCAAACAACACTCCAGCAGAGAACCAACTGAAATCGTTAGTCGAGGGTTCGATCGTCTTCCGCTGGAGACAGTGAATGGAACGACCTGCAGGAAGAAACTGATTACAATGGAGACAGTATTTCCGGTACGGATGACTTCCAGCTGAGCACCTCAAAAGCGAAAAAAACTTGCATCGAGTCTCACGGCAGGTACGCCCCTATGCTCGCTGTGAGGTATTGCACACGGTACCGCAGGTAGCGGGTATGCTGCAGGCATGTCACCCACGCCTGGGGGTCACAGCTGGTCCGCTGCATGCCCGAGAGCCTTTTGGACGCGCTCTCAGGGTTAGACATGCCACATGGGGGCTAGTATCGGTGCAGGCAACAGGCATGCATTTCACACGGCCAAGTATCTCACGCAAGACTGATCCTCGGAGTGCAAGCATGCGCGTCACGTGGGCTAGTACGCTTCAGGCACGGCACCAACACAGTGGGGGGATGGACATGCAACCGTGCCTGTGCTCGGGCCAGGACTGACGGAGCTGCCTTTAGGTGTCCGAGTGGTGACTCATCAAGACCCACTATCATGGTTCATCTTGACAGCTGGCCCCCCTCGTCGACACTCTTCATCCACATAATACGAAGCAAATGGCAGTTCGTCGCAGCGTCGGATGTGATCACAGCTCACAAGCCACACCGGGGCGGCGCAGACACCTCAGGGTGATGCTGATGCACTTCGTGTTTGCTTCTAGCTCAAAAAGCCTCTCGCCGCCGAGAGGCGACCTGACGCAAAACGAAAGCCTTTCCGCGTTGTTTTTAGGCGTCGCCGGCTTCGTGGAGCATCATGTTGGGTATCGCGTCGCGGATCTGGAACTTCGAGTTGCACTTCGAGCACGTCAGCGTGCCGTTCACCGTCTGCATCTCCATCGTTAGGTGGTGGATCGCCTTGTAGTGCTCCGTAGTCAGGGTCGCCGGGCGTTCCTTCGGGAGCGCGGGCGCTTCGGCCTGCGGTGGTTAATGGCGTCATGATCAGAAGGAAGGTCCTCCTTGGGCGGTTCGGTTTCCTCACACATTGCATGTGGCCAAGAAGAAGAGAAAGAAGAAAAAGAAACAGAAAAAGGCCGCTCCTGGTCCAGGAACGTGACGGTCAACCAAAGCTTGCAAGGCTTGAGTCGGAGGCACCACAGTGCTACAACGTCGTGTTCTGCACGCCACGCAAAAGGCGGTGGAGCAGTAGACTGTACCGTGGCTGTAGGTGCCAGCACCCACGGTGTGGATGAAACGATATGAAACAGGTCAACCTTCGGATTGGAATATCTCTGCGATAGTGGGGAGTCATCGGCATGCCGAGTTCCTTTGTTATTTTGCAACTGGCAGCCGGCAGCCGGATACAAAAAGGAAACGGGGGGAAACATACGTCGAGGAATTCCTTCATGTCCTCGGAAAGAGCAACGAGGCCGTCCCAGTCCAGCTTCGGCATCAGGCGCACGATGTGCTCTTGCTCGAACTCACATTCTAACTGATCAGCCTCCTTCACGACCAACCGCAGAGGGTATCCCGTGCACTTTAGGCACGCCAGCAAGTTGTGCGTGAGCCCCTTCATTTTCCTCGTGGGATTTCTTCTCCTGAAACGGGTAATTTAGGATTAGTCGAAGTCGATGCAAGGCTGCTGCCTCAGGTTAAGTACCTGATTGATGTTTCCGACGATCCCGAATGGACGTACAGTTTGGTGTCTTTCGACCTTTTGTGTGCATGTGAAGCTCAGCTTAGTGCGTGCTGCTTGTGGTGATCGGTGAGGCCCAAAAGAAATGTTTTGTTTTATCGTATCTTCGAGCTAGACTTGATCTCGCGCATTAGCCAAGTGACCCATCCTGTTGCTTTTCCGCTGGGCTCCTGATAGCGGACTCGCGCGCAAACGGACAGTATGACTGCTGTGCTGCGGGCTGCAAATGCATCGAAGATTTGTTTATTTCCTCTCTGGCCTAGGTACCAGGGAAAGCCTGCTACACGGGAGCCAAGCTTCACGTGTTCGGCGGTACTGCAGAGCCACGGGCATACGGGTCAAGTGGCTACCGATTTCCCAAACTAAAGCATCAAGGCTTGGCGCACCTTGGGGCTTGGCGCTCGCGCTGAACACAAGCTCGTCGAGACGGTCAGCCGCAGGGCAGAGCGGACGGGGTTGTGGCACTGTGCTGCCTCCGACTCAAGCTTGGTTGACCGTCACGTTCCTGGACCAGGAGCGGCCTTTTTCTTTTTTTTTCTAGCGTTATTTTTCTCTTCTTCTTCTTCTTCTTCCTCTCTGGCCCCCGCTAGCAGCGGCGGAACTCGCTCCGCAGATGTTTTCTGGCGTAGTAAGATACTGGGTAAGTGGGGTATATAGGACCTACACCCCCCCCAAAAAACCATGTTTGCGAGCCGATTTCGAAATGCTCTCGGCGAGCCTTCTTTTGAGCACAAAACGCTGTTTTTCTGGATTTCGAGGCCCCAGGTAGGGTAACGCCTGTACAATGACTTTGACGCAGCACCCACCCACCAAAGGATGGATTACGGCTGAACGCCAGAACCCAGTCTAGAGGAATGCGTGAGCTACTCAGGGCACATCGGATTTATCGGGCCACGACTAGCTTCGGCGAACGCGTTCTGGCCATCCACCAAGGAACGCTGAATGCGTCCGTCCCACAATGCATCGCAGGGCAACGAGCAATGGGTGGGTGTGCCTGTGAGTACGAAAAAGAAACGAGGGAGAGGCCGGCTTGATCCCGTGCGCGAATGGCCGGGGGGTGGGTTCTTGTTTTTGTTGCAGTGAAGAAGGCAAGAACCAGAACCGAACCGACGACGGAAAAAAAGGAAAAAGGCAAGGAATAATGGCTGGCGGCGCAAAATAAATTCCGAGGTCGAAAACATAACTTTCGTTTATTTGCAAAACACAACGGCATCCTGCCAAAAAAAAAAAAAAAAAACGAATTTTTTTATCGTCACGAAATGTATCGTCACGCTCCGCAAGCCAATTCCACCGGAGGGAATTTATTTTTCCCCAATAAAAGAGAAATGCGAGCAGTGCGTCGCACTTCGTTCGGGGGAATTGTGAGGCAGGGAGTGAAGACGAGGTGATGCAAGACGAAGGGGAAGCGCGAAGCGACCAGCCCGGACGGACCAACAAGACGCAAGACCAGGCGACCAAGAGAAGTAGGGGGACGCGACCCAGAGACCCGGGCTACTTGGAACTAGTGTGATGGACCTTTCTTCGGAGGGGCTCACGCACTCAAAGATCGACTTATACGCACTTCGTTCGGGGGAATTGCGAGTACGTGCTGCTGCAAAGCGGGTGCCACACCCGCTTTTCGGTGTGCACACGCGTTTTGGGCGCAGCACACCTAGCAGGCACACGAGCGCGAAGTTTGAGAGCAGCAACGGGGCCGGTCCACATAAGATAAGCCCGCGGGACGTGTGCGGTGGCTGTGTGCTAGCCAAGACACATCCCCCCCCAGGGCCTGCAGTGATGATATCAAACGTTTGCAAACGTACGTTTGACAAGAATTCATCAAACGCAAACGTTTGACAAACGTGCAAACGTGACGTTTGCCAATCTATGGACCCGGTCTGTACACAGTACATACCTTTGATAGCACTTGTCCACGTGGCTGCAGGCTGGCACGACGAAAACAAGGAAACAAGACATCCTGCTGGTTCCTTGGGCGTGCACAGGGAGATACTTAGCCTCCAGCAAGTGTTCCCCCCCACTTTGTGGGGCCCCGGGCATGAAGATCCTGCCCTCGTGTCTCGACACAAGCCGTGTGCGGTATGTGTGGCTACGGTATGTGATATACGGCCGTATGTGATATATGGGTTAAGAGACCAACAAAAAGAGTCGAGAGAATCGATCCCTTGCTATTCCATGCTTTATCATTCACGGCGAACACCTGCTTTGGGCACGCTGGTTTGTTCACAGTAACATCGGTGGTCGACCCGTATGCGTATGGTGTACGCGTAAGCGCTTTCATCCCGATGAAGAGATTACTTGCAAGGCACCATTGCCACCGTTCATAGAGCACAGGTCTTGATGCGAGGGGTTGATCCCAGCCTTCTGAATACCAGCAGTACGCTGATGCCCAATGAGTTGAGGAGGTGACCCGCGGCATCGTCAGCGAAGGGTAAGTGTCGGCGTCTTACGTGGTTAAACGCTCGCAGGCTCATGTCGGACACAGCGATCCGTCTTGAAACACGGACCAAGGAGTCTAACACGTGTGCGAGGCTTCAGCCAAAACTCATTCCCCCCCCCCTCTTTCTATTTTGCATCCCGTTCCTAGACAACATCTTCCTCGAAGAAGACTTGATGCTAGCATCAACCATGCATGAGAGGCAGTGCTCTGCCTAAACATGAAAATAAGATTTCCCCCCCTCTGCAGCTCGCAGGGGGGAAAATGCTTCTTGGGTTTGAAGAGCGCGTGGTGCTCGCACCACTGAGGCCAGGTTATTTAACCACGTGCCGGGGGCTGGCTAGTCTCGGACCGGGTTCCCTGGGGGGGACAGGGGCGGGTTTGTCACGCCTTAGCAGTCCCAGGGCCCGGTCCCACCCTCCTGTCATTTTTTCGTGTTCTCGTTGTCATCGCTATCGCGCTGACTTTCCGAGAGAGAGAGAGAGAGAAAGAGACAGACAGAGAGAAAACAATAAAATTGCTTGGTACCCGGCCCGTGAAGTGCATCGAGCCTCACTTTCATTTCGAAGTGTGCACCTATCCGGTGGGGGGCTGTTGGTTGGATGGAGTCGTAACGGCCGCGGGAATCCGCACGGTGAAGTCCTGCCCTTGATGTGGCCCATTCCCCGTAAGACCATTTTCACCAGGAAAACTTTCAAGTCACAGTCGCAAGCCATGGACTTGCGAGGCTTGAGTGAAGCACCACCAGGCATAACGAACACTCTCGCCTGAGGCTTTGCCGGGAAAGCAAAGGTTGAAGTCTGGGTTACCCCGTTCTCTCACACGGCGGCGGCGGCTGTATCATGCAGGGTCAAAACCTTGTTTCTTTTTGGTAAACGCTGCCGCGGGCCCCAAGAAAAAAACTTAGAAATACTCGACGTAGCTGCTTCGACTCCGAATGGAAGGGGGAAATATAGAGGTAAGGGGCAAATACAATACAAACACAATCTGATTTGTTCTTCGCTTACACCACCGTGTGTTGTTTTCTCACTCAGGATTTTTTGACCTGTTGTGTTTGTGTGATTTGTCGTGTAGGGGTAGACCCGCATGACCTCACGTCCGTTCAACACGTGGTTCGGTAGTAACAGCACTTGGGATCCCTTCTGTTCTTTGTCGGGCAGCATCGTCGAGCATTTCCTTTCAAGCTGGCGCGTATGTAAAAAAAAAAAAAAAATGCTCAACTTCATCAAAAATCACCGCAGTATTTTGTTCCATTTTTTTTCCAGAAAAAATGGGTGGCCATTTTTTTTTGGGTCTTAACCCCTGTTTCCAAAAAGTCACAAGGGTTTGACCCTGCATGTTATGCCTCAGCGCCCCTTGCGTCCCTTGCCAGTGGAACCTTTCAGCATCATCCTACAGCAGGAGCAGCCTGCGGAGGAGTATCTCGCTCCATCAGGATCTATCCCAACCTGCCACCTGGCGGCCTAACCCCGGAAGTTCACCCCCTTCGGTTTCTACACGGTGAGCACCAGCCTCGGGAGCTGGAAGTCAAGTTTTTTAGCTGTTTTTTTTTTTCTACTCTTGCTACCCGATCCAACTCTGGGACTACGGCGGGGTGGGGTATGGCCTTCGGATCCGTAACTTGTGGTTGCTGTAGAGCTCCGTTACCAGCGACCAAAGAGCTTCGGCTCACGAATCCTCGTTTGCAGACAACAGAATTTTGGATTGGGCACGCCTGCTACACATAAACAAAGGTGTCCTACACAGTGGAGTCCAGCCTCAGGAGCTGGAGCCAAGAAGCGGGAGCCGCGCCTGCTATTCGGGTGTGCATTTTTTGCGCGCGTTTCGCATGCAGCACCCGCTTTTTGAGTTTGACTCGGGGCACACTTTCTTGAACACCAGGCTGGACTAACACCACGTAAGGCAAGCTCAGCGAGAACAAAAATCGCGCGTGGGGCATGAGGGTAAACGCTGAGCGATCCTTTCGCTTCGCTGTAAACGCAGGTGCCTTAAGTCGCGGAAAGAATGTGCGCAAAGTAGACATCAGAACGCACCGGGGGAGAGATGGTTGAGTCGCAGCTCTTGACAACAACCCAGATAGAAAAAAGGAGGTGCTGGTATTCTTCGCTTTTTTTGGGTCTAAACCCCTGTTTCCAAAAAGTCACAAGGGTTTGACCCTGCATGTTATGCCTCAGCGCCCCTTGCGTCCCTTGCCAGTGGAACCTTTCAGCATCATCCTACAGCAGGAGCAGCCTGCGGAGGAGTATCTCGCTCCATCAGGATCTATCCCAACCTGCCACCTGGCGGCCTAACCCCGGAAGTTCACCCCCTTCGGTTTCTACACGGTGAGCACCAGCCTCGGGAGCTGGAAGTCAAGTTTTTTAGCTGTTTTTTTTTTTCTATTCTTGCTACCCGATCCAACTCTGGGACTACGGCGGGGTGGGGTATGGCCTTCGGATCCGTAACTTGTGGTTGCTGTAGAGCTCCGTTACCAGCGACCAAAGAGCTTCGGCTCACGAATCCTCGTTTGCAGACAACAGAATTTTGGATTGGGCACGCCTGCTACACATAAACAAAGGTGTCCTACACAGTGGAGTCCAGCCTCAGGAGCTGGAGCCAAGAAGCGGGAGCCGCGCCTGCTATTCGGGTGTGCATTTTTTGCGCGCGTTTCGCATGCAGCACCCGCTTTTTGAGTTTGACTCGGGGCACACTTTCTTGAACACCAGGCTGGACTAACACCACGTAAGGCAAGCTCAGCGAGAACAAAAATCGCGCGTGGGGCATGAGGGTAAACGCTGAGCGATCCTTTCGCTTCGCTGTAAACGCAGGTGCCTTAAGTCGCGGAAAGAATGTGCGCAAAGTAGACATCAGAACGCACCGGGGGAGAGATGGTTGAGTCGCAGCTCTTGACAACAACCCAGATAGAAAAAAGGAGGTGCTGGTATTCTTCGCTTTTTCTCACGAAAGGGAGGTCTTGCTTTCGGTTCTTATGTTAGGTTCTCCCGCAATCGTGGGGTTAGCACAAACTCAAAGAGATCTAGCCAACTATTGGTGTTTGGTCAACAACACACACATCACGAGTGCATGCCGTCGGGGCGAGTTGCCTCTCCCTTAGTTGGAGGTGCACACGCGAGACGGATCGCGCGCCTGAATCTCCTGTCGCTAGTTTTCAGCAGCTTGAGGCGGTTAATCCACCCGCTGGAACTCTTGTTGTGTGGTGCATGCTGAGGGGGGTAGAGTCTCACACGGTGGAGTCCAGCGTCAGAAGCTGGAGTTACAGCTGGAGTTGAAACCCCGGGTGTCACACCGCTTCTTGGGTGTGCATTTACAAGCGTTTCGGGTGTGACTCGGTCACACCCGCTCTAACTCCAGCTGCTGAGGCTGGACTACACCGTCTGGGCTGAATAGCCACTCATGCATGTCGATCCCATCAAGTATTCTACGAAATTGAGAAAATAAAGAGGGAGCGCAAGACTCCCTAAGTAAGGAAAGCAACCCCGAGGGACTGGATTATTCGTCTCTTTCCGTGGTTCACTGTCGTGCCGTGCGCACTTCGTTCTTCGTCTTGGGCTTCGCTCGTGAGCGCAGACCGTTGCAAAGTATCGGTGGGTTCTTGGGATGGGAATTTTCAGTCCTCCTCCGTCGAAGAGCACAACTTTTCCGTTACGTTTGTATCCTCCGTCGGGGGGGGTTTAAATAAAAGGGGGGGGGTGGGGATGGAGGCGGGAGAATGAAGGCTCGGTAGTGTTTCGTCATCAACCGACATCCTCTTTCCCTCCCGCAAAAAAAAAATCGAGAAACGTTTCAGGCTACTCCGCGCATTTACGGGAAGTTTCAATCATGAAACTGCGACCGAAGATGTGTGTGAAAAAAGCCGGCCGGTCCGCACGCGCGTAGCCTTGGGGAGAGGAACAGCAGAGCCGAGACAGTGCACGAAAAGTCATTCACCAACCACAACTCGACCACTGACTGTCTCATTGCCGATCTTGCCGTTGACCGTCTGATCACACTGCCAGTGTGGCCATCCACCAGGTTGATGTGTCCACTCAGAGAGCGTGCACTGCCAATTCAGAGCCGAGGCGGAGCACCATTCGGAACACTCTGCTCGTTCGGCCCGCGTCACAATGATTGACAACGGGGGGAAAATCTTAGTTTAATTTAGGCATAGGGGAAGGATGCTGTATTCGGGGTCAAGCAAGGCAAAGCGCAGGCAAAGACCTAACTAACGCAGTTCTTGGAAATTATTCAAGGTTATGGTGTCCTTCCTGCCCGGTGTGCAACAAGGAGCTCCCCGGCGACTATGATTGGAACGTCGCCGAGGCTGTCCGCTGCGGCGAAGAGGACCCTCTCCAACAATGCTTCCCTGCCGTCGACTACCGACCTGTCGTTTCCTGACGGGCAGTACAGGTTGATCACGTGCACGAACGTGCGCAGGGGTTGCCATGTAGCCCGTATCGGCCTAAGTCATCATTGTTACTTTCATGGGATGCTGGGGGGGGGGAGCCGTCATAAAGCCGATCCACCCCGACACTCCCTGGAACTGCATCGAACTGCCGGCGGCTGTCTACCACGGAAGCACGACACGGCACGATCGACGAGGTAGTCACCAGGTGGCGAGTGCGGGCCATCGCCACAGATTCCTTGCATCCTCACTCCAAACGGTCACAGTGTGCCACGGTGGAATGCAGTCCTTAGTGCCGCATGGCCTGCGGTGCTTGTGAACCTCATCGAGAGCTAACTAGTGGTTGCTTGCTTCAGAGAACGGAGAGTGCGCTGAAGCCTGGGTTGGCGTTTTGTAGCAGATGAGAACATGGGCATTCGATGGCCACAGCGCAACAAACAGGTGGTTGTTATTCGAATGGAGACGGTGCGTTGAAGTCATTCTTGAAGAGCACGGGGTCGGCGCCCTCCTCGACTTTTATGGCCGACATGGCGTTGTTGTAGATTGTATTCTCCGCGATACGCCCGGCGGAGTGCGGCGTGGCCCAGACGCCGTGCTGCTGGCTCGAGTGGATGTTGTTGGCGGTGAGCACCGGGGCCGCGTGGGCGTCGATGTAGACGTTCGACAAGCAGTTGTTGTAGATGTTGTTTCCGTCGATCCGGCCGTGCCCGCGCTTCTTCACCAAAATGCCGCACTGCCTCGAGTCCCGGATCTTATTCCGCCGGATCAACGGGTTCGCCCCGGAGTCAATTTGGATGCACGAGAAGTTGCCGGACGACACGTCGCAGTCTTCGACCACGGTTTCCCGGTCCTGCGACGTGATGCGCACGCAGAAGAAGTGCTCCGACTGCTGGCTCAGCCGGAAGCCGACTAGCCGGCACCCAGCTTTCATCACCACCACGTTGCCGTCGCCCCCGTTCTCGATTGTCACCGCACCGTCTGCCTCCAGCGACACGCCCTTCCCCAACACGAGGCACTCTCGGTACACACCGCCGCGCACAACCACTCGGTCCTGTGGTTCAGCGCTGTCCAGCGCAGCCTGGATCGACGTGAACATCCCTGTAGTCGTTGTTGTGTGTGTGCGAGTGCGGAATGTATTAATGGGAAACAGCTGATGTGGAGTATAGCCCAGTGTGTGCGCGTGTTGAAGTGTTGATGACTTGGTCAGTGGTACCGTCTGAAGAGAAGCCTGGACGGTGTGGTGCAGTGCAGGCCTGGATCATTAGGACACTTCGTAAGCAAGGCATGAACCCATGAGGGGGGCTCTGTTTGCGTTTTCTTTGCAGCACTGCGGTGTCCGTACGCACCTCGTGAACCGAGACCGGTCATCAGCGAGGCCCCTTGGGACGGAAGAAAATTTGGCTTCAGTTTTTTTGTTATCGGCATCCTTCCTTTTCGTTCGGAGTTTAGCCAGAAAAAGGAGGGAGAGGAATCTCAGTTTAGTGGGGGGGGGGGGGCGCGCACCTTTTCCGGTGCGGTCCACGACGATGATCGACCGAGACAAGAGCTTCGCTATGGTGGCGGACTGCTGCGAGATGATGGCTTCCTGGGCGGCGACCTTGTCGCAGAGGAGCAACGAGTGCTGCACGGCGGCCTCCTTCAGGTGGTCGGCGAGCTCGTCCCGGGTGAGGCCGGCGCACGGGCAGCCGTGGCGGGCGAAGGGGCACGACAGGACGGCGTGCGGGCACGCCCGCGCGAGGTGGTCCTGCATGGACGCGTCGGTGACGGAGGCAGAGCAGGCCGGGCACGTGGCCGGGCGGTGGGGGCACGAGGCTTTGTGGTCGGCGAGCCTGCAGAACGGGACGTCGGCCGCCGAGCAGAACGGGCACGCCGCGGCCCGCCACTCGCACGCGCCGGCGTGGGCAGACAAGTGCTTCCTCGGCACCGAAAGGGCTTCGCAGCATGGGTGCGTGCAACGCACGGGCTGTTCGGGGCAGGCGGAGAGGTGTGCCGCGAGAGAGCTCCAGGGTCCCGTCCAAGGGCAGGACTTGTCCTTGTGGTCGCAGTACACGGCGGCGCTGTCGAGCAGGCCGGTCGACAGCGGCGGCTCCTCGTCGACGACGTCGTCGATCGCCACCGCGCGCCGGCACAGCGGGCACTCCCGCTTGTGCTGCAGCGCCTTCTCGATACAGCTCCGGCAGAACACGTGCCCGCACGGCGTCCGCGCCGCCGCCGCCATCACCCCGCGCCCGATCGGGCACACCATCGCCTCGTCCACTGCGTCCACGAACAGCCGCTCCTCCCTGCAGTGCCCCCTGCCGCCGCGGACGCCGTCCGCAGCCCCTCCTTCCCCGTGCGCACTCGCACCGGGCGCCGCGGCAGGGCCCGCGCCGTAAGCATCCCGCCGGTGCCGGGCAGCCTCCGCCGCTAGCAGCCGCTTCGGTTCAACGCCCGCACCCCCCGCGACCGTCCGCGAGGCGTGGCTCTGGGCGATGGGAGAAGGGTCGGAACCCGAGTCGGCCGGCGCAAGCCGGGCGGCTTCGAGCGCGCCGCCGCCGCCGTCGCGCGTCTGCAAAAGCGTGTCCGTGAGCGACGGGCGGTGGCCGGACGGATCCGGAGACCCGTCCCCACGGGAAGAACCAAAGGGCAGCCCCCGCGGCTCGCCCTGCGCGTGCGCGGACTTCGGGCGGCCCTGCAGCTGCAGCTGCTTCGGGCGCGCGGCAGAGCCGGGGGACAGCCCGGCGCCCCGGGCGCGGCTGCGGGCGAGGGGCGAAGGGTCGGAGGCCGAGTCAGTCGGCACGAGCCGCACGGCTTCGTGTCCGCCACCGCCGCCGTCGCGGGCAAGCAAAAGCGTGTCCGTGAGCGACGGGCGGTGACCCAACGGGTCCGGAGACAGAGACTCGCCCCGGTCTGCTAGCGCAGACTTCGGGCGGCCCTGCTGCTGCTGCTGCTGCTGTTTGGCACTCCGGGTGCGGCTGTGGGCGAGGGGCGAAGGGTCTGAACCCGAGTCACCCGGCGCGAGCCGAGCGGCTTCATGCCCGCCGTCGCGGGCAAGCAAAAGCGTGTCCGTGAGCGACGGGCGGTGACCCAACGGGTCCGGAGACAGAGACTCGCCCCGGTCTGCTAGCGCAGACTTCGGGCGGCCCTGCTGCTGCTGCTGCTGCTGTTTGGCACCCCGGGCGCGGCTGTGGGCGAGGGGCGAAGGGTCTGAACCCGAGTCACCCGGCGCGAGCCGGGCGGCTTCATGCCCGCCGTCGCGGGCAAGCAAAAGCGTGTCCGTGAGCGACGGGCGGTGACCCAACGGGTCCGGAGACCGGGACTCGCCCCGGTCTGCTTGCGCAGACTTCGGGCGGCCCTGCTGCTGCTGCTGCTGCTTCGGGCGCGCGGGCGTCCCCGCCGAACAGGGCGCCAGGCCGGCACCCGACGCCGCCGGGTGCGGGGAGCCCGTCGGTTTCGCCGGGCACAGCCTGTGTAGGCTGTGCCCGGCGAGAGCCGAAGGGCCCGCGTCCGCCGCATCCCGCAAGCAGCCCGGCGGCGGCGCCGGGAGCGGCGAAGCGTTCGCTTCGGCTCGGTCCGGAGAGGAGACCTTGGGGCATCCGTTGGCGGCCCCCGAGGGTCTCCTCTCCTCCGGCGGGAAGGCCGGCTGCGGCTGCTCGAGGGGGGGTCGTCTGTCTCCGTCGGCTTGGCCCGGAGAGGAGACCCTGGGGCATCCGTTGGCGGCCCCCGAGGGTCTCCTCTCCTCCGGCGGGAAGGCCGGCTGCGGCTGCTCGAGGAGGGGTCGCCTGTCTCCGGAGGACGTCCGGCGGGTGGCAGCAGCGGGCGCCGCCTCAGAGAGGCCGTCGTGGAGGAACGGGGGCCGGAACGCGTTGCCGCCGCCGGCCGCCGCCGGCGCGGCGCCGCCCGGCGGGATGCCGGTCAGCGACGCGCTGCGCTGGTGCAGCCTCGCGAGCAGCGAAGGGGGCGCCGCGTCGCCGGCCGACGGGTGCGGCGTCCGCGACGGGGCCGTCCCGAGGGACAGGATCATCGAAGAACTCCGCTGCTGCAGCGGCTGTTGCTGTTGTTGCTGCACTGGCTGCTGCTGCTGTTGCTGGTGTTGCTGCATGGGCTGCTGCTGCTGTTGCTGGTGTTGCTGCATGGGCTGCTGCTGTTGCTGGTGTTGCTGCATTGGCTGCTGCTGCTGTTGCTGCATTGGCTGCTGCTGCTGGATCTGCTGCTGCTGTTGCTGCTGTTGCTGGTGTTGCTCGTGTTGCTGCTGGGGTTGCAGCTGCTGCTGGAGCTGCTGCAACTGCGGCTTGTCGCCCTCCTCTCTGGGTTCGAGGCCCGCGTCGCTCGCCGCGAACGAGCGCGAGCGCGGGGGCAGCCCCGCGGACGGCGACTTCGCGGCGAACGACGCCGCCGCCGCGGCCGGGTCCGCTGCCGCCGGGTCGCGGCGGACCTGCCGCGGCGGCTGCTGCAGCTGCTGCTGTTGCTGCTGTTGCTGCTGTTGCTGCTGGGGGGTCAGCGGCAGCATCCTGTTGGTCCTGGGGGCGCGCCCGCGCTGCGTCGGGTTCCACGGGTTGTGGCCGACCCTGTGCAGCGGAGCGCCGCCCGCCTGCGCGGCCGGGGACGAGTCGTCGGCGGCCCTCCGGTCGCCGTGCACGCAGATGACAACCAGCCCGTTGTTGTCGTCGGTCCGCACGCGGGAGAGCTCGGCCCCGACGGCGAGCGTCGTCGCGGGAGCCGGCTTCCGCTCGCCATTGGCCGAGCAGCCGCTCGCGACGCGGAGGTCCTCTGCTCCCGTCATCCCGGCACGCCGCAGAACGGCATCCGGGGGGAGAATCTTCCAAGGGTCGGCGGTCGGGCTTCGTCAGAACTCCAACTTTTCATATAAATTTATTTGATGCTCGGCCAGCTAACTACCGAGGTGGGCGGGTCCTTTGCCCGCGCGATTTTGACCTGCACGGGGGGGCAAAAAAAAAAAAAATTCAGTCGAAGCGAGGGGAGAGGGTCGCTTCCTGGAAGGCTGTGCAATCGGTGGAAGGTTCTTGTTTTCCCTGAGGGGTTGACGTGTTTGTCGGGGTTGTCTTTCGACTTCCTTTTTTCTTTCTTTCCGGGTGGTATTTAACTCGTTCTTTTCCTGTGGTGTGAATGGGGGGGGTGAAGTAATCTCAGGGTGAAGTAATCTCAGGGTGAAGTAATCTCAGAAGGGGGTGAAGTAATCTCAGAAGGCGGAGACACTGCTGCGTCGACGTCGCAGACTACGTGGAAATGACATGGTAGCAGTGTCTCCGCCTTCAATGTCATTTCCACGTAGTCTGCGACGTCGACCAACGGAGGTCCTCCGGATGGCTGCAGTTGCAGCTCCCTCCTCTCTGGGTTCGTTCGCCGCGAAGGAGCACCCAAAAGGAAGGAAACGACAACATGTCTTCCTTCACACACGGGCGGACGAGTCTGGCATATGCGCATAGTGTCAGCATTTGTTGGCGCACTTCCCGGAGGCCAATCTCTTCTTCTTTTGAGCGCTGCGCCTAAGCCGGCCCATCCCTATCTCCTGGAACTGCACCGAATTGCGAGGGATTGAGAGAGAGAGAGAGAGAGAGAGAGAGAGAGAGAGAGAGAGAGAGAGAGAGAGAGAGAGAGAGAGAGAGAGAGAGAGACGAGTTAGAGTGCAGGGACCATCTCTCCGAGGAGTATCCGGTCGCCCCACTACTATCCCGTACTACTACCCGGTACGTCGTGATTGATATCAAAAGCCCGCACCCACGCGGCGTAGACTGTGGCTAGTCTTTGTGAGGGCTGAAAATATCACAGTCTATCAGGAGGGATGTACTGCTTATTCCAAGCTGGCGCTTATGCCTAACAGCACCCTGGAACAAGGTCAGTGGCATTTGTGCTTCTGATGATAAACGTCTCTTGTCATGTTCTTGCTGGAACGTGCGACGTTCCGATGTCCCTTGTGTCGTCGCGACCTTGTTTGTGCGGAGAGGAGTCGTCGCTGAAGCTGGCCGCTTCCTTTGACTCCCGGGGATGGTCGCATCGCACTACCGAGCTAAGACCCGTCTGTGCATACACGAAAAAAGAGAAGAAAAAAACGATCGAGGCCAATTTTTTTGTACTGCCATCATTTAAGATCTCACACCTGAACACAAAATGAAAAAGAAAAACGCAGAAAAATGGGGGCGGGTGGAGGGGGGGTTGGGCGTGGGTGGGGGTTCTGGTCTGACATAATCGCGAGAAAAAAGAGAAGTCTTTTTAATGGGGGGGGGTGCCTCGAAAGGACGAGGTGCGTGTGAGTGAGGAAGTAAAGGTGTGAAAGGGATTCTTAGGGGGGTGGGTGTGCCGAAAATGGCGGGTGGGTGTTCAAATAGAAACGAAGGGGGGGGGGGGGGGGGGGGGGGGGTTGCAAGAACGTGCTTGGAATGGTCTGTGCTCGACCGTGTCTCATTCCGCACGTTGTGCTTTCGCTTTAAGCCACGGACGTACAAGGCGAACTGCGCTACGATGCGCGGAGGTGCACGCAAGGAAAAGCAGGTCCGCCAGGAAAACTACATGGTGAAGTCCAGCCTCAGAAGCTGGAGTTAAAGAGGGTGTGCCCGAGTCACACCCGTGCCGCAATCACAACGCGTGTAATTCCACACCCGAAAAGCTGGTGTGGCACCCGCTTTTTTTTAACTCCAGCTTTAACTCCAGCTTCTGAGGCTGGACTTCGCCACGTACCCCACTGTCACCCACTGCATATTTGCGCGCAAAACGTCGGAAGAGTCGTCACCCCCCTTTGCATCTCTCTCACATCACACACTCTTGTGTGGACAGGGGATGGGGGGGCAGGGGTCATCACACCGTCGTAGTCCCGGTTGAGGACAAGGGTTTGTATGCAACTCACGAGGGGTGACACGCAAAATCTCGATCAGGTTTCGTCCCTCTGAACCTGGTGGAGGTGGAGGGTGTGGTCGTTGGTACGTCGTGAAACGCTTCACGTTTCAACCTTTTTTGAAGGGGGAAAAAGAATCAAAAAACGAAAATCAGCGAACGAGTGGTGGGGGTGGGGCATTTAAGGGGGGAAATCCCGAGGGGGCAAACAAAGCAAAACACGGAGTGAATGTAAAGAGAAATAGAACATTTCACGGAGACTAGGGGGCCGATGGGGGGCGGGAGTCAAAATATGAAGAAAAAAGTAGGTGGGATGCGCAACACACGGCGGATGGTCTGCACACAATGCTCTTTCAATGGCACGAAGCTTTTCGCGTTTATTGCGCTTTTTAGCGTTATTTGCGGATTAGATTTTTAGAGTGCAAGTTCACTTCGGGATGTTTACTTCGCCTCGGACAGATACTCCACATTTGTCGTGTAGGGGTAGACCCGCATGACCTCACGTCCGTTCAACACGTGGTTCGGTAGTTGCAGCACTAGGGATCCCTTCTGTTCTTTGTCGGGCAGCATCGTCGAGCATTTCCTTTCAAGCTGGCGCTTATGTAAAAAAAAGTGCACCCGTGGCGTGACCGAGACCTGTCCGGGGGCAACCAAATGCGTGTCGATTCGTCGCACCTAACCTCCATGGAGTCCAGCCTCGGCAGCTGGTGCTGAGGACTGGGTGTATGTTTTGTTTGTGCGTATGTGCTATCGCCTGTATGGTAATTACCACAGAACGCTGCCAACCGTCACTTTTTTGACAATGACAACCGCGGTTGTTACCATAAAAAAAAAGGGGGAGCAGGTGCGCATTTTACACGCGACGTTTAGGTGCAGCCACGCCCGCGCTTTTTTCGGGTGAGACTCGGGCGCACCCTTCATTTCCAGCTTCTGACGCTGGACTCCACTGGAGGCGGGGGGGGGATGGGGTGAGTGCGGAGGGACTACACGGTGAAGTCCAGCCTCAGAAGCTGGAGTTAAAAAGCGGGTGTCACACCCGCGTTTCGGGTGTGACTCGGGCACACCCTCTTTAGCTCCAGCTTCTGAGGCTGGACCTCTCCGTGTACGAAAGCTGACTTGTGGTATTGATTCTCGGTGCAAAGACCTTGCACCTGTCCGTCTCGGGTGTGAGCACAGTGCCGACTGGTGCGTACCATATGGAACAACAGCACGCTGGGGTGGGTGGAGGAGAGAAGGGGGGGGTTGGAGATGTGCACAATACTCGAGGATGAGGCCTGGCCAGCTCAAAAACGGCGACAGAACTGCCATAAGACCGTCGTTTGTGGAATCACGGCAGCGAAAGCTTCCACGGAATCGTGGTTGTGAACTCCTCAGTGAAAGTTCGCTGGAGGATCCGGGGGTTTAAAGGGCTGCGTCGATCGAAACGGTTCCTTCGGGTCGTCGGGTCTGTTGGCATCACTTTGAGCTCGGCTGGCCCTCACCTCGAGCTAAACCTACAAAAAGCACGATCGGGGCTAATTTGCTCAGGGGGAGATGGGCGGGGCGGGGAAGGGTGGTCCTTTCTGTGATATAGAAACAGAAACCAAGGCTTCCAGGTCACAAAAAAAATGCCGGGGGGAGGTCTCTTGCACTGCGTACAACAACAATAACAGCAACTACAACACAAGTACGATGGCAAGAAAAGCACATTCGGCATCCGTGCCCGCAGCAAAGTGAATTAGAAATCCTATCATGCGATCATGATCGGATCGTTAACCCCTGATGTGCGCCTTGAACCAGGCTCGCACGCGTACGATGCACTCAGTCAATAACCTGGAAAAGCCAACTGACCAGTGTCGAAACTGTATCTAGTCAAGACCTGGTGTCGCTGATTTTGGACACAGGAAGAGGGGATATGGCATGCTGTAGTGCATACCACAGTGCACGTAGGTGGTGTATTCATGCACCACAGGTGGTCCCAATACTGGTACCCAGGGGTATCCAGGCATCAGACCTCCTGAGGACCATATATGGCAGGGTCACCTATACACAGTATGCACTCGCTGTGCAGTACGTATATACACACCACCACACTGGTATTATGGGTGTGTAAGATCGCCCAGGGCGGGCTCGGTTACATAAAATCTCTCGTTGTCGCCCCGAGAGTAGGGTGATCGTCAGATTTGAACAAATCGGTCGGGCAAAATGCACCAGTCGTGTATCGTGTACGCAGTGTGGATGGAAGAGGGTGGCGGCAGCAATGTCTGCTCTGCGGGGGAGAAACGGCTCACCCGGACGTGCTCCCCTTTGAAACCTGGTCTCTTGAAGGTAGAAGACTGTTGTCGTCGATCCCCGCACCCTGCTGTCAAGACGCTGCTTCTCTTTTTCGTTGCTGCTGTTCAAGAAGCCGGGGGGGGGGGGGGGGGGGGGCTGGCTTCTGGAGTTCCGCACCCGTGTTCAGTGTTGAACGCGAGCGGGTGCCGTATTGGTGGGGGGGAGCGAAAATGGTGGCGCGTTCGGCGGAGGATGACTGTTTCCTTGTCGTTTACCGAGAAGGGGGGGGGGGGGGGGGGGGCTTGCCAAAGGAGGCGAGGGGTGTGTGTGTGTGTGTGGGTCCAAAAGTAAAAAAAGAAAATAAAACAAGGGCATAACGAAATGTACAATATCAGAGTATAGATGCGAGAAAAAAGGGCGCGCGCGATGTTCTCTCAGGGGGGGGGGCACGGAACTGCTTGGACTTTGAGTGCATTTCGTATCCATGCGGGCTCAGGTCACGGAACTGCTTGGATTTTTGACTGCATTGCCAATCCATGTGCGGGCTCAAAAACTCAAAAAAAAAAAGTTCACGATGCTAAATTTTGGGGGGTGGGTGGGTCGATGAGGTGCACACGGTCGAGACGGATTTGGGCGGTCTGCCTCAAGCACTCCGAGCCCTGAGACACACAGAGCAACCCGGCTGCTCCTCTGTGTAAAGTGCACGGTCACATGCTCACCTCACACACAACGCTACGATAGACGCAGGCAAAGCCGTTAGTGGGGGGTCGGGGAATTGCCAAAAAAAGCCGGATGCAGCGACCCAAATCGACGATCGCCGCGTCTTGTATCTCCTGGAACTGCATCGAAATTGCCTGCTGGGCGGGTCCGTTCGCAGCACAGGGGGGTGCTCAAGTACGAGAGCAACAACACCTCGAGCGATCTCAACCTCCTGCATCGGCCGGCAAAGATGCGCTTATCCTTCCGGAGTCGAGGGTCGGTAGGCGGGGGGGTGGGTGTGGGACAAGAAATACAGTTCGAAGAGGGGTTGTGGAGGGGGGGGGGGGATGAGGGGTTGGAATTTTTAGGGGGCGGGGGTGGGTGTGTGTGGGGTCGTTCGAGACAAAACGGGAAAAGTGTGAGACGTGCACTACATGCAGGGGTGTGTGTGTGGGGGGGGGGGTGCTTTGGCAGGGTCGGGTGGGACGGATGGAAGAGGGGAGGAGGAGGAGGAGGATGAGGAGGAGATCATCTGCTGTTCTACCAGTACGTCTTGCGGTCCAACCAGCCACCCGGGTAGTTGCGGATGAGCCACTTTCGGAGTTCGTCGTACACGATGATGAACACGGAGAACGGCAAGGCGGGAAGCCAGTAGATGAACCGAAGCTTCTCGATACCGAACACAGTGCGCACGCCGGGCACGTACACGAAGAAGACGGCAAGCGCGGTTTCGAAGAACAGTCCGAAGTTCAGCTGGTTGTTCCTGTGTGGGTGTGTGTCGAACGTGTGCGGGAAGCCAGTGGATGGGACGCTATGGGACGCTATTGGTGCTGGTTTGTTGAGGGATAATGTGAAGGTAAGAGAGTTCTTTTTGCGGTGGCCTCCGCGGAGCTGGTCTGGTAGTTTGTGCTACCTCCGCGGATTGATGAATTGAAGAAGAGGAGGAGCCACAAACACAAACGACAAAAAGGGGGCAAACGGCGGTGCCTGCGTTTTGTCAGTTTGTGCTCTGGAGCTGGCTTCGCGAGCATGTTTCTTCCTGTTGGATATACGTTCACTCCTGTACCCACTTACTACCCGTGACTACGTGCACTTGCAAGGCACCATTACCACCGTTCATAGAGCACAGGTCTTGATGCGAGGGGTTGATCCCAGCCTTCTGAATACCAGCAGTACGCTGATGCCCAGCAAACTGGGCCACCTTGCAACCTGAGCTCTAGCATTAATATACGCTATTGGTGCTGGAATTACCGCGGGTGCTGGCACCAGACTTGTCCACCAATTGTGTTCATTGACAGGTTTAGATATCATCCATTGCTTCTAACGTACTAAGTACGTGTCGAGGCTATTTCT
>JAPJBO010001389.1:0-46581 GCA_030068145.1 Diplonema papillatum | reverse complement strand
TCAGCGAGTATCGGCGAGGCCGTCCCCTGAAGGTGCGGGAGCCGATACAGCTTCTTTGAAGAGAGCCAGGTGTCTCCTTGGGCGCATACGGGAGTACGCAGCCGCCAGAGCCAAATGGGAAAGCACAATCGTCTCCCCTGGCCCTTTGCCCTTCCAGCTTGAGGGACAGTGGACGAAAATACGCTCCTTTCGAAGTTTCGTGTTGCTGCGCACGGATGGGAAGTGTGCTCTGCCACCCGAGCCGCCGTCAGCGAAAATCGGAAGAGGCCTCGCGTTTACCGTCTCAGGACTGTGTCGTGACCTGGCGCATAGCACGCTAACTTCGAGATACCTGAAGAGCGCGAGGAGTCAGCGGGAGCTTCGCGACCCCCTGGGGAAGGAATCGTTCGCTTGGGTGAAGAAAGACGCGCCATCGGGGTTATCGTTTGTAACTGGGGCCGATGGGCGGCTCACTGCGAACTTGGCAGAAGTTGACGCGTTGGTGAGGAGGAGTTGGGATCCAGTGCTCCGCATGTACGCCGAGAAGAGGGAACCCGAGTTTGCCCCTTTCTTCCAGGAGTACAAAGACTTTATCACGCAACACCCATGCAATCTAAATCCGATCACGGCCGAGCGGCTTCGTCAGGTGGCGAAAAAGAAGAGCGTACAGACGTCTTGCGGTGTAGACGGCTGGCGCATGCGTGAAATCGCCGCTCTGCCGAATGCAATCCTGGAAAGCTTTGTCGTGGTGCTCAACGAGGTAGAGGAAACCGGCTTCTGGCCCGACGGAGTCCTGGACGCAATGGTCACCTTAATTCCTAAAGGAGAAGGGAGTGATCCACTGAAGCTGCGTCCGATTACTGTCTCGAGCGTGGTGTATCGACTCTGGGCTAGCGTGCGCCTACAGGATGTCATGCTCTGGCAAGAGCTATGGATTCACGGGTCGCAACATGGTTTCCGGCACGGCCACTCCTGCGACGACGTGGTCATGGATATCGCCCTATCGATAGAGGAATCACTGACAAACGGTACACCCCTGTGCGTGTGCTGGCACCCTTACGCCACATATACAAGCACCTGAGGCGTCGCTTCCGGTACCCCTTGGGAGTCGGCGAGATGTTCACTGTCACCAACGGAATTCTCCAGGGCTGCCCGATATCAGTGGTCCTGATCAACGCGCTCCTCTCTGTTCTCTCGAAGGCCTTGGTCAGCCGAGCTCGGGTGAGTCCGAAGTCGTTCGCCGACGATCTGTACCTGCTGTCGCAACTTGCGAGGCTACTCCAAGAGGGAATTCGAACCACAGAGGTGTTCGACAGCCTGACAGGCTTTGCCCTCAACGAGGACAAGTCGGTCTCCTTCTCGACGTCCCCAGAGCCTCCTCGCCTCGTGATCGGTCGCAAAATAATTCGATCGAGCAAAATAGTGAAGGTTTTGGGTGTCCCCCTGGGCACAGAGGGACCCGTTGACAACCGCAGGGCCAACGCCACGGTCGAGGCCGCGGCCAGACTTGAGGCGGCGCCGCTCATGCATCGTACGAAGTTCCGCATAATGCAGACGATCGCAGCCTCCGCGTATTACGGGGCGGCCTACTGCACGAATACAACAGGTGGCTTCGTCAACAGCTCAACGCTCCGAACGGCACTCTCCGCTTGCGTGATCCCTCGATCTAACCGGGCGAAGAGCCCTCTTGCGGTTCTCTCCCTGGTTGCAAAAGCACACCTGTGTGATCCGGCATGCGCCTCAGGTTTCAGCTTATTCCGCACGTTCGTGAAACAATACGGGAAAGAGAGGTTTCGGGTGAGGATGGACGCTCTCCTTCGCGTGGGAGCCGACTCGTCTATCAAGGGTCCCGTAGGTCTTATGGCTAATCTTCTGCGGGAGATAAGATTCCTACGGGCCACGCAGCACAGCTTCCAGTCCCTGTCTTTCGACGGGACTCCCGTGTCGCTACTCGGTAAAGAAGCCCCACACCTCTTTCGTGAGGGCCTGCGTCTGCGCGCGTGGCGTTACTTGACCACACAGAGACAAGGATTTGACGGAATCGAAGGAGGGGTGGACGTACGTGCCATGAATCGGCTTTGGCTGAACCGCGCGACGGACCACAAATTGAGTTCCGCGATCAGTCGATGTATTGGGGGAGCGGTGTACTCACGGGAATGGTGCCGCAGGAAGTGGGGTTCGGGGAGCGGCGACTGCGAGTTCTGCGACAGCGGTGCGACGGGGACCCTGTGGCATTACTACTGGCAATGTCCGGGCCCAGGTTGTAGATGGAACGAGCTGCGATCCCGGTTTTGCATTGCTGAGGCGATGGTCCGGGACATGCCCCAGTGCTTGTGCATTAGAGGGATACCCCCCTACGGGACCCCTCCTGACCTCCTGGAGAAGATCCAGAGGCTGATCGGTACGATCTCAATCGAGATGGCGCAGGCGCAGCGGAGCCTTGCGGCAACACGCCCTTGGGAACTCGCCTCAGGTGCGTCGACGAAATACGACGTACACTTAGCAACGGACAGTCGTAAGTTGCTTACGACCAACATCGGAACCCGCTTCGCAGCGACGTTGGTCTTCTGGCTGCGGAGTCTATCGTGGGTCAGCTCCAACCCTCTCCCGACGACAGGCGTGGAACTCGCGCTTGATTTTGAGGCATTTACGCGTTCGAAGCTCCCAGGGAGAACCTTCGCCGAGAAGGGGCTGCAAATTGGGTACCTTATGCGAGCTATCAACGACCTGTGCTGCGCCGACTCAGGAGTCGCCTCCTTCCCTGGGAAGTGGCGGCAGGGGGTCTGTTCCCTCCGCTGTTTTGGTGCGCCGGCTATGCCGGGTTGTACCCACCGCCCACGCTTTGCGGCTGGACGGAAGACCGAGTGGATGTTGGGCAAGCTGGAAACAATTTGCGCCCGTAACAGCTGGAACGATGCCGTGCCTGAATATCCGCACGACGTACCCTATGTTCAGTGGGAGTTGAGATTCTCTGTCAAGATGCTAGCCGCCGCCATAGGGCGGGCTATTGCCAAAAGGAGGAGAGCCCGCGAAACAACGTGTCAACACACGCCTGCCAGGCGGTCTCGTCCGCCAGTCAGAACGCCCCCGGCTGCGCCACCATCGGTGCAACAATCATCTTTGACAGGGCCACGGCTCGCTCCGCGCCCACGGCGCAACGACTTGCGCCCGCCGTAGTAGTACGGGATAGTAGTGGGGCGACCGGATACTCCTCGGAGAGATGGTCGCTGCACTCTAACTCGTCTCTCTCTCTCTCTCAATATGTTGCCCCCTTTGCTCCTGCCGAATGGACCCGACAGCGTGCCAGAGTCTATTCTGTACTGCCCTGTCGAGGTCTTTTCCCTTCTGAAACTCATGGCCAAGGGGAAACGCCTCTTGTGCCGGTTTCCCGTCCATGCCTCGTTTAGGGATGCCCTCCGCGGGACTGCGGGGAAGCGGGGCATCCTGCAGCCGTTCAACGACGCCGACTGCTCGGGACGGACGAGGGCGCGTTTTCTAACCCACAGTGCCCGGATAGATGGTTGTTGCATCCCTTCTGAAAGCGGGTATGGACCCCATGCAGGTTCAAAAGATGGGTGATTGGGCATCAGGAGACATGGTGACCCACTACGACGAGAAAGTCCTAAGGGACCCAGGGTGTGTTGAGGCGTAAAAAGCTTACACCGAGCCACTCGAAGTTCTCGTACAGAAAGTGAAGAACAAGAAGGCAACCCGTGTCCCCGACGTCGACTGCGAGACATGCCACCGAAGAACGGAGGGCTCCACAAAAGAGCTCTACGTTTTCCCAAGTGTGATGGATGTGGCTCTTAAGCAAGATCCCATATATTTACTACGTTTTACAAGGTTGCCGACCAAATTTACTAATTCTTACAAACGTCGCAATCATAGCAAGATGAATGAAAAAAGACCCCGCCTCGTTTACCCATGCCGTTCATTTGAAGGAATCCATCCGTGAGACTTACGCCGTCCAAGTGCCCGTGCCTTGCAACCCTTGAGTGCAAGTATAATATTATACTTCCTCCCGTTACGATACCGCTCCTGGGGGGCAGGGAAAAAAAGCGAAGGATGAAAAGCAATGGTGAGGTCCGTCCCCTTCGATGTGGTTGTTGCAAACGAATATGCTCCGAGGTAATCAACAAACCACGAAAGGGCTCCAAGCGCGGCACGTCAAGTGACCCACCGCCAGCAGCAAAGAAACGAAAGTGCGCCAGATGTGGTGATTCGGGTCACAACGTTTTGACATGCAAGAAGCAGGATGATACATAGCAGATCGGTGAATGTCGTTTTCCCTTGTTCCCTTATCAAACAAAGATGGAACCCAAAAAACACCGAATTCCAATGTGGAGAGCGGCTCACAACGTGTACTTTCCGGACAAGAAGATGCCACATGTCAACATATGACACGGAAGATTTGTGTTTGCCCAAGATCATCCATTCTCTGTCGCCAGCGTCTCGACCCTGAGACGTGAATCTGAAAGTAACACCTCCCGCTTCAGGCTGCCCGTGATGCAGTCTGCATCTGATTGCTACCACCCACACATTGTGTTCGTGTCGTTGTACATTTTAGCCGCTCACCCAATGACACAGATTGTTCGACGGCTCTGCATATTGCCAGCCTGAATGGTCACTCAGAAGGTTGTCAAGGAATTGATCGCAGCTGGTGCCAAGGTCGACGTGCAGAAAAATGGTATGTTTTACGATGCGAAGAATGTTTTTTTGTTCATGTGGAGGCAGATGACATCACAGAATTGGCATAGGTATTGCAGAAGGGGGTACAGCTACTGGACGTCCGGCTCAGCAAACTCGAAGGCTTGAATGTAGCCGGTGCTTCTCACTGGCCCCGACGCACGCCAGCGTCCTCCTCCAAACCCTCGCTACCTCTATTTATGTCTCTCTTTCTCTTTTCTTCCCGCCCTCCCTGCCCCAGAAAAGATGATTGGGTGGGTCGCGTTTCTGCGGACCTTGTTCAATGAGGAAGAGTGGAGGGACGTGAGTAGAAGCCTCCGAGGCCTCCCGGACGATACGACCCTTCTGACACTGGAGAGGCTTCCGATGTGGGCACTTCCGGTGCGTGTGCCCAGTCCTGAGCTGTACCGCAGAGTACAGGACTTGGTGAGAGCGCGTGATCAGAGCTCTCCTGCGCTGGTCAGTCCCGTAACACGGGTTGAGAAGAGGTCAACGTCTCAGCGGCGGGCGCTAAAGCGTGCCCTCGAGGACGTCCCCCTGATGCAGCCCGCCCTCGCATGAGGAGCCTGTACACGACTGCAGGCACAAGGAGGGTCAACAACTCGAACACGGCCACGTACAGGGAGTGGCGTGCGAGCGAGGGCGTGCATCCATACCCGACGACGGTCCGGAGGCTTGAGAACTTCGGCGGATACCTGTAGGCATGAAAGATGAGGCGTACAAGGCGCCCCACAACATCATCAACGCCATCTTAGCCGAGGACACGGCGGATGGTTGGGTTCTCGAGAATCCTGCTGACGACATCCGCAGGATGATCAGAGCGTTGAAGAGAGCGGCGCCTGACCCTGAGAGCGACGAGCCCCGAGGCGCCGCACAGTCCCGTCAGATCTTCGGCTTCGTGCGGACCGTTGGCGGGTACGGCGCGGATGTGCAGCTGCTGGGTGAGCACTTCACTCTCCATGCAGTCGATCCTGACGGAGGATGTCCGCGTCGGCGAGGGCGGCGTGAGGGTTGGATCGACTATGTTCAAGGCAACAGGGACGTGCAGTAGATACCTCACCTTTGAAAGCATCAATCTGTACTTTATTGGTGGCTTGCCGTGGCTACCCTTGAAGGAAAGCGGCTCCGGGTTCTGCCCGGAAACACCTCGGGTGAAGAAAAAAGAAGTGGTGGGATATCAGATCAGAAAAAGAGAGAACGAGTATAAGTATCAGCTAAGAGAAGCGTGAAGGGGGGTCCATCCCCGCTCTCATTCGAGTATGGATGACGTCGACGCACTGATCGCCAGGGCATCCGCCTTGGCTGGGAAGTGCCATGACAAAAAGACGAGGCAGCAACTGCTGAAAATCTTAGACGTCATCCTGTCCTTGGTCGAGACAGGGATGGCCGGATCGTCGCCCGCACCGCTTGGCGCCCAGAAACCCGCGCCCCCTTCGACGCATGGCTCCGGGGCACAAGAGGCTCGACCTCCGGTATCCGAGAAGCGTTCGGTGTCCGATAAGCGACCGGTATCCGAGAAGCGACCGGACCCCTCCACCGAAGATTCATGGGCGGAAAGAATGCGCCGCTCTACATCGACGAAGCAACCGCAGGTGCCTAGCACGTGGTCGGAGAGGACACGCCGCACCCGTCCGAAGGCCAGTATGGTCTTCCATGACTGGCAAGTGGCGAAGGTCGGGTCAACCGACGAGTTGAGGAGCGGAAAGGGCGGCCTACTCGTGGCTGCAAGTATCGAAGATGCGGAATCCGCATGGGGTGCGGCCCTCGACACCGTCGCGGTTTACCCCGAAGCGAAGGTTGCCGTCGTCTGCAGCGTTCCGTGGGACGATTCAGTGAGGCACCTCGTCACCTTGTCTGACGGCGGTCATCAGGACGTATGGTCGCGGTTCCAAAACCTGGCCCTGCCCACGGTGCATTGCAAAGCAGTCAACACCCTCCAGCCGACGACACAGGTTTGCCTGTTCCAGGTGCGCGCCGCCTACGTCCACGCGGCCACCTGGGATACCGCGATGAAGGCCGCACAATCTGTGCGGATTATGGCGAAGAAGGCCGCAGAAGCGGAAGGACTGCGCATGGATTGGAGCGCAGTGTTCACAAAGGTGCACCGCCGGCAAGGTGTCTGTGAGGTGAGCGTGCGCGTCCCGATCGTTGACGTGCAGAAGCTGCTGCGGAGCTCCGGCAAAGCCGGAACATTCTGGAAGGCCTTGTCCTTCGTCAACGGGACGGACACCATGCCGGCGGTGTGGGTGAGTGACTGCACCCTTGAAGAGGCGCGACGGCTGGCGGCACTGACTCCGAATACGTTCGGGGTAATCGCGGGCACAAAGACGGGTGTCTTCGGCATTCGGACGACCCCGGAACACGTTGCCGCCACCGAATCCGCGGTCGGAAAAAAGCTGTCGAAGCGCCAACTGCGTGGCGACAAATACGTAGTCACCACCGCGTGCGCTTCGGAACACGCGACCGACCTCCTTGCCGCCTGCGCTGCTGCCGGCTGGAAGGTCGAACAAGCCGGGGCCTTCAAGCGACAAGGTAAGACCGTGTGCATCGTCATCGCCGACACGGGCCCACCTGCACCCGTGTTCTTCCGGCTCGATCGCGCGTCTATTTCGATAAGGAAATACGACCGCTCCACTGACGCGAGGCAACGGAAGGGATTCTCCACGCAGTGTCAGCGGGAGAAGGTCAAACTCCCACCCGAGTTCTTCGCTAGCCTCAACGAACGGCCCGAGCCGTCTCCGGGCCAAAAGAGGGGACGCACAGAGGATGAGACAACTGAGTCCCAGGAAAAGCTAGCACGGGTGGACGGCAAGGACAACATGGTCACCGACTGCCGGCACACCAGCTGGCAGGAAGCACACTCGAACGCCGAAGCTTTCCTCTGCGTGGTCTGCGCCAAAGGCATGCAGGTCGGACAAGCCAAGCGGCTTTGCGCGCACGGCCCCTGCCAGGCTGCAATCTGTCACGCATGCTGGACTAAGTCGCGGGCCACGCCGCCAACTTCATCTCCCTCGCCCGCGCAGGCGACCGCCGACGTCCCCCCCCCGGAGTCACAATGGTGATCCACGCCAACGATTTGTCCCCCCAGCCGACGAGAGAGTTCTATCTGGCCCTCGTAGCGTACGCGCTTCTCGTGACTCAAGGTATCGAACCCAACCCTGGCCCTCCACCAATTCGAATTGTGACTATAAATGTCACGTCCTTGATGAAGAACCTGTACCTCCTCATCTGCATAGCGGCGGACATCATCTGTGTTCAAGAAACGAAGTTGACGAGTGCCGGGCAGAGAAGTATCCGGATGGCCCTGAAACAAGCCGGCGCCCTTGATGTATGGCAACCCTTCTTCGGCAGCTGCTGTGTTGGGCGGAAGTGCGGCAACAGCGTCCCATCCCAGGTTACAGGAGGTAGTGCAGGAGTCGCGATTTTCGTCAAGAAAGGCTTGCCTGCATGTATCGTCGAGCCTTTTGACGCAGCCGAGCAACGTGCCTACGAATCGGCCCGCTTCTTGCATGTACGTGTCGCGACAGGTGTAGGTAAAGGAGCCGTACACGTGGTGTCATTGTACGGTCACTGTGGCATTTCCGAAAAACCCGAGCGGGAAAGGTTGATCGAGGGATCCCTGTGGGGATTGCGCCAGCGCTTGGGTGCTGTGCCCCTTGTCGCCGCCGGCGATTTCAACACGACCCCCCTCGGTTCCCCGGCGCTCCGTTTCGCCTTGCGCAACGGCTGGTCGGACTCTGCCGAGCTGCAAGCTGAAGCCCTGGGAAGTCCTGCAGAGTTTACATGTTACCACGGTCAGCCGTCACGCATCGACCTTCTTCTCACCAACGAAGTCGCTTCTGCCGCTCTCGGTCGCGTGGAGACTTTCGAAGCCGGCCTCCCTACGCACAAGGCGGTCCGAGCCACCTTTAATCTTGCAGTATTCCAACAACTGAACCCGGTACTCCGGTACCCCCGGGCAATTCCAAGCACCGGGCTGAGCGGCCTGGACGACCCGAATGCCCTCCGGAACGTCTCTGAGAAGTACCGCCTCGGGGACCCTTGCCCCCCCGGGCTCGAAGGTAGCCCCCGGGTGAACTTCCTCTGGCAACGGACTTCGCGAGCTGCGGAAGAGTACCTCATCCTCAAATCCGGAATCGAAGGCAACCTAACCGGGTACTGTGGCCGTGGCGTACGTCGGGAATTGAACTCTCAGCGAGTATCGGCGAGGCCGTCCCCTGAAGGTGCGGGAGCCGATACAGCTTCTTTGACGGCGGCTCGGGTGGCAGAGCACACTTCCCATCCGTGCGCTGCAACACGAAACTTCGAAAGGAGCGTATTTTCGTCCACTGTCCCTCAAGCTGGAAAGGCAAAGGGCCAGGGGAGACGATTGTGCTTTCCCATTTGGCTCTGGCGGCTGCGTACTCCCGTATGCTCCCAAGGAGACACCTGGCTCTCTTCTCACCAACGGAATTCTCCAGGGCTGCCCAATATCAGTGGTCCTGATCAACGCGCTCCTCTCTGTTCTCTCGAAGGCCTTGGTCAGCCGAGCTCGGGTGAGTCCAAAGTCGTTCGCCGACGATCTGTACCTGCTGTCGCAACTTGCGAGGCTACTCCAAGAGGGAATTCGAACCACAGAGGTGTTCGACAGCCTGACAGGCTTTGCCCTCAACGAGGACAAGTCGGTCTCCTTCTCGACGTCCCCAGAGCCTCCTCGCCTCGTGATCGGTCGCAAAATAATTCGATCGAGCAAAATAGTGAAGGTTTTAGGTGTCCCCCTGGGCACAGAGGGACCCGTTGACAACCGCAGGGCCAACGCCACGGTCGAGGCCGCGGCCAGACTTGAGGCGGCGCCGCTCATGCATCGTACGAAGTTCCGCATAATGCAGACGATCGCAGCCTCCGCGTATTACGGGGCGGCCTACTGCACGAATACAACAGGTGGCTTCGTCAACAGCTCAACGCTCCGAACGGCACTCTCCGCTTGCGTGATCCCTCGATCTAACCGGGCGAAGAGCCCTCTTGCGGTTCTCTCCCTGGTTGCAAAAGCACACCTGTGTGATCCGGCATGCGCCTCAGGTTTCAGCTTATTCCGCACGTTCGTGAAACAATACGGGAAAGAGAGGTTTCGGGTGAGGATGGACGCTCTCCTTCGCGTGGGAGCCGACTCGTCTATCAAGGGTCCCGTAGGTCTTATGGCTAATCTTCTGCGGGAGATAAGATTCCTACGGGCCACGCAGCACAGCTTCCAGTCCCTGTCTTTCGACGGGACTCCCGTGTCGCTACTCGGTAAAGAAGCCCCACACCTCTTTCGTGAGGGCCTGCGTCTGCGCGCGTGGCGTTACTTGACCACACAGAGACAAGGATTTGACGGAATCGAAGGAGGGGTGGACGTACGCGCCATGAATCGGCTTTGGCTGAACCGCGCGACGGACCACAAATTGAGTTCCGCGATCAGTCGATGTATTGGGGGAGCGGTGTACTCACGGGAATGGTGCCGCAGGAAGTGGGGTTCGGGGAGCGGCGACTGCGAGTTCTGCGACAGCGGTGCGACGGGGACCCTGTGGCATTACTACTGGCAATGTCCGGGCCCAGGTTGTAGATGGAACGAGCTGCGATCCCGGTTTTGCATTGCTGAGGCGATGGTCCGGGACATGCCCCAGTGCTTGTGCATTAGAGGGATACCCCCCTACGGGACCCCTCCTGACCTCCTGGAGAAGATCCAGAGGCTGATCGGTACGATCTCAATCGAGATGGCGCAGGCGCAGCGAAGCCTTGCGGCAACACGCCCTTGGGAACTCGCCTCAGGTGCGTCGACGAAATACGACGTACACTTAGCAACGGACAGTCGTAAGTTGCTTACGACCAACATCGGAACCCGCTTCGCAGCGACGTTGGTCTTCTGGCTGCGGAGTCTATCGTGGGTCAGCTCCAACCCTCTCCCGACGACAGGCGTGGAACTCGCGCTTGATTTTGAGGCATTTACGCGTTCGAAGCTCCCGGGGAGAACCTTCGCCGAGAAGGGGCTGCAAATTGGGTACCTTATGCGAGCCATCAACGACCTGTGCTGCGCCGACTCAGGAGTCGCCTCCTTCCCTGGGAAATGGCGGCAGGGGGTCTGTTCCCTCCGCTGTTTTGGTGCGCCGGCTATGCCGGGTTGTACCCACCGCCCACGCTTTGCGGCTGGACGGAAGACCGAGTGGATGTTGGGCAAGCTGGAAACAATTTGCGCCCGTAACAGCTGGAACGATGCCGTGCCTGAATATCCGCACGACGTACCCTTTGTTCAGTGGGAGTTGAGATTCTCTGTCAAGATGCTAGCCGCCGCCATAGGGCGGGCTATTGCCAAAAGGAGGAGAGCCCGCGAAACAACGTGTCAACACACGCCTGCCAGGCGGTCTCGTCCGCCAGTCAGAACGCCCCCGGCTGCGCCACCATCGGTGCAACAATCATCTTTGACAGGGCCACGGCTCGCTCCGCGCCCACGGCGCAACGACTTGCGCCCGCCGTAGTAGTACGGGATAGTAGTGGGGCGACCGGATACTCCTCGGAGAGATGGTCCCTGCACTCTAACTCGTCTCTCTCTCTCTCTCAATCTGTTGCCCCCTTTGCTCCTGCCGAATGGACCCGACAGCGTGCCAGAGTCTATTCTGTACTGCCCTGTCGAGGTCTTTTCCCTTCTGAAACTCATGGCCAAGGGGAAACGCCTCTTGTGCCGGTTTCCCGTCCATGCCTCGTTTAGGGATGCCCTCCGCGGGACTGCGGGGAAGCGGGGCATCCTGCAGCCGTTCAACGACGCCGACTGCTCGGGACGGACGAGGGCGCGTTTTCTAACCCACAGTGCCCGGATAGATGGTTGTTGCATCCCTTCTGAAAGCGGGTATGGACCCCATGCAGGTTCAAAAGATGGGTGATTGGGCATCAGGAGACATGGTGACCCACTACGACGAGAAAGTCCTAAGGGACCCAGGGTGTGTTGAGGCGTAAAAAGCTTACACCGAGCCACTCGAAGTTCTCGTACAGAAAGTGAAGAACAAGAAGGCAACCCGTGTCCCCGACGTCGACTGCGAGACATGCCACCGAAGAACGGAGGGCTCCACAAAAGAGCTCTACGTTTTCCCAAGTGTGATGGATGTGGCTCTTAAGCAAGATCCCATATATTTACTACGTTTTACAAGGTTGCCGACCAAATTTACTAATTCTTACAAACGTCGCAATCATAGCAAGATGAATGAAAAAAGACCCCGCCTCGTTTACCCATGCCGTTCATTTGAAGGAATCCATCCGTGAGACTTACGCCGTCCAAGTGCCCGTGCCTTGCAACCCTTGAGTGCAAGTATAATATTATACTTCCTCCCGTTACGATACCGCTCCTGGGGGGCAGGGAAAAAAAGCGAAGGATGAAAAGCAATGGTGAGGTCCGTCCCCTTCGATGCGGTTGTTACAAACGAATATGCTCCGAGGTATTCAACAAACCACGAAAGGGCTCCAAGCGCGGCACGTCAAGTGACCCACCACCAGCAGCAAAGAAACGAAAGTGCGCCAGATGTGGTGATTCGGGTCACAACGCTTTGACATGCAAGAAGCAGGATGATACATAGCAGATCGGTGAATGTCGTTTTCCCTTGGGCCCTTATCAAACAAAGATGGAACCCAAAAAACACCGAATTCCGATGCCACATGTCAACATATGACACGGAAGATTTGTGTTTGCCCAAGATCATCCATTCTCTGTCGCCAGCGTCTCGACCCTGAGACGTGAATCTGAAAGTAACACCTCCCGCTTCAGGCTGCCCGTGATGCAGTCTGCATCTGATTGCTACCACCCACACATTGTGTTCGTGTCGTTGTACATTTTAGCCGCTCACCCAATGACACAGATGGTTCGACGGCTCTGCACCTTGCCAGCGGAGTCACTCAGAAGTTGTCAAGGAATTGATCGCAGCTGGCGCCAAGGTCGACGTGCAGAAAAATGGTATGTTTTACGATGCGAAGAATGTTTTTTTGTTCATGTGGAGGCAGATGACATCACAGAAGAGGCATAGGTATTGCAGAAGGGGGTACAGCTACTGGACGTCCGGCTCAGCAAACTCGAAGGCTTGAATGTAGCCGGTGCTTCTCACTGGCCCCGACGCACGCCAGCGTCCTCCTCCAAACCCTCGCTACCTCTATTTATGTCTCTCTTTCTCTTTTCTTCCCGCCCTCCCTGCCCCAGAAAAGATGATTGGGTGGGTCGCGTTTCTGCGGACCTTGTTCAATGAGGAAGAGTGGAGGGACGTGAGTAGAAGCCTCCGAGGCCTCCCGGACGATACGACCCTTCTGACACTGGAGAGGCTTCCGATGTGGGCACTTCCGGTGCGTGTGCCCAGTCCTGAGCTGTACCGCAGAGTACAGGACTTGGTGAGAGCGCGTGATCAGAGCTCTCCTGCGCTGGTCAGTCCCGTAACACGGGTTGAGAAGAGGTCAACGTCTCAGCGGCGGGCGCTAAAGCGTGCCCTCGAGGACGTCCCCCTGATGCAGCCCGCCCTCGCATGAGGAGCCTGTACACGACTGCAGGCACAAGGAGGGTCAACAACTCGAACACGGCCACGTACAGGGAGTGGCGTGCGAGCGAGGGCGTGCATCCATACCCGACGACGGTCCGGAGGCTTGAGAACTTCGGCGGATACCTGTAGGCATGAAAGATGAGGCGTACAAGGCGCCCCACAACATCATCAACGCCATCTTAGCCGAGGACACGGCGGATGGTTGGGTTCTCGAGAATCCTGCTGACGACATCCGCAGGATGATCAGAGCGTTGAAGAGAGCGGCGCCTGACCCTGAGAGCGACGAGCCCCGAGGCGCCGCACAGTCCCGTCAGATCTTCGGCTTCGTGCGGACCGTTGGCGGGTACGGCGCGGATGTGCAGCTGCTGGGTGAGCACTTCACTCTCCATGCAGTCGATCCTGACGGAGGATGTCCGCGTCGGCGAGGGCGGCGTGAGGGTTGGATCGACTATGTTCAAGGCAACAGGGACGTGCAGTAGATACCTCACCTTTGAAAGCATCAATCTGTTGCCCCCTTTGCTCCTGCCGAATGGACCCGACAGCGTGCCAGAGTCTATTCTGTACTGCCCTGTCGAGGTCTTTTCCCTTCTGAAACTCATGGCCAAGGGGAAACGCCTCTTGTGCCGGTTTCCCGTCCATGCCTCGTTTAGGGATGCCCTCCGCGGGACTGCGGGGAAGCGGGGCATCCTGCAGCCGTTCAACGACGCCGACTGCTCGGGACGGACGAGGGCGCGTTTTCTAACCCACAGTGCCCGGATAGATGGTTGTTGCATCCCTTCTGAAAGCGGGTATGGACCCCATGCAGGTTCAAAAGATGGGTGATTGGGCATCAGGAGACATGGTGACCCACTACGACGAGAAAGTCCTAAGGGACCCAGGGTGTGTTGAGGCGTAAAAAGCTTACACCGAGCCACTCGAAGTTCTCGTACAGAAAGTGAAGAACAAGAAGGCAACCCGTGTCCCCGACGTCGACTGCGAGACATGCCACCGAAGAACGGAGGGCTCCACAAAAGAGCTCTACGTTTTCCCAAGTGTGATGGATGTGGCTCTTAAGCAAGATCCCATATATTTACTACGTTTTACAAGGTTGCCGACCAAATTTACCAATTCTTACAAACGTCGCAATCATAGCAAGATGAATGAAAAAAGACCCCGCCTCGTTTACCCATGCCGTTCATTTGAAGGAATCCATCCGTGAGACTTACGCCGTCCAAGTGCCCGTGCCTTGCAACCCTTGAGTGCAAGTATAATATTATACTTCCTCCCGTTACGATACCGCTCCTGGGGGGCAGGGAAAAAAAGCGAAGGATGAAAAGCAATGGTGAGGTCCGTCCCCTTCGATGTGGTTGTTGCAAACGAATATGCTCCGAGGTAATCAACAAACCACGAAAGGGCTCCAAGCGCGGCACGTCAAGTGACCCACCGCCAGCAGCAAAGAAACGAAAGTGCGCCAGATGTGGTGATTCGGGTCACAACGTTTTGACATGCAAGAAGCAGGATGATACATAGCAGATCGGTGAATGTCGTTTTCCCTTGTTCCCTTATCAAACAAAGATGGAACCCAAAAAACACCGAATTCCAATGTGGAGAGCGGCTCACAACGTGTACTTTCCGGACAAGAAGATGCCACATGTCAACATATGACACGGAAGATTTGTGTTTGCCCAAGATCATCCATTCTCTGTCGCCAGCGTCTCGACCCTGAGACGTGAATCTGAAAGTAACACCTCCCGCTTCAGGCTGCCCGTGATGCAGTCTGCATCTGATTGCTACCACCCACACATTGTGTTCGTGTCGTTGTACATTTTAGCCGCTCACCCAATGACACAGATGGTTCGACGGCTCTGCTATTGCCAGCGGGAACGGTCACTCAGAAGTTGTCAAGGAATTGATCGCAGCTGGTGCCAAGGTCGACGTGCAGGACAATTGTATGTTTTACGATGCGAAGAATGTTTTTTGTTCATGTGGGTGCTATGAGGCCCCCACGTGTGAGGCAGATGACATCACAGAAGAGGCATAGGTATTGCAGAAGGGGGTACAGCTACTGGACGTCCGGCTCAGCAAACTCGAAGGCTTGAATGTAGCCGGTGCTTCTCACTGGCCCCGACGCACGCCAGCGTCCTCCTCCAAACCCTCGCTACCTCTATTTATGTCTCTCTTTCTCTTTTCTTCCCGCCCTCCCTGCCCCAGAAAAGATGATTGGGTGGGTCGCGTTTCTGCGGACCTTGTTCAATGAGGAAGAGTGGAGGGACGTGAGTAGAAGCCTCCGAGGCCTCCCGGACGATACGACCCTTCTGACACTGGAGAGGCTTCCGATGTGGGCACTTCCGGTGCGTGTGCCCAGTCCTGAGCTGTACCGCAGAGTACAGGACTTGGTGAGAGCGCGTGATCAGAGCTCTCCTGCGCTGGTCAGTCCCGTAACACGGGTTGAGAAGAGGTCAACGTCTCAGCGGCGGGCGCTAAAGCGTGCCCTCGAGGACGTCCCCCTGATGCAGCCCGCCCTCGCATGAGGAGCCTGTACACGACTGCAGGCACAAGGAGGGTCAACAACTCGAACACGGCCACGTACAGGGAGTGGCGTGCGAGCGAGGGCGTGCATCCATACCCGACGACGGTCCGGAGGCTTGAGAACTTCGGCGGATACCTGTAGGCATGAAAGATGAGGCGTACAAGGCGCCCCACAACATCATCAACGCCATCTTAGCCGAGGACACGGCGGATGGTTGGGTTCTCGAGAATCCTGCTGACGACATCCGCAGGATGATCAGAGCGTTGAAGAGAGCGGCGCCTGACCCTGAGAGCGACGAGCCCCGAGGCGCCGCACAGTCCCGTCAGATCTTCGGCTTCGTGCGGACCGTTGGCGGGTACGGCGCGGATGTGCAGCTGCTGGGTGAGCACTTCACTCTCCATGCAGTCGATCCTGACGGAGGATGTCCGCGTCGGCGAGGGCGGCGTGAGGGTTGGATCGACTATGTTCAAGGCAACAGGGACGTGCAGTAGATACCTCACCTTTGAAAGCATCAATCTGTTGCCCCCTTTGCTCCTGCCGAATGGACCCGACAGCGTGCCAGAGTCTATTCTGTACTGCCCTGTCGAGGTCTTTTCCCTTCTGAAACTCATGGCCAAGGGGAAACGCCTCTTGTGCCGGTTTCCCGTCCATGCCTCGTTTAGGGATGCCCTCCGCGGGACTGCGGGGAAGCGGGGCATCCTGCAGCCGTTCAACGACGCCGACTGCTCGGGACGGACGAGGGCGCGTTTTCTAACCCACAGTGCCCGGATAGATGGTTGTTGCATCCCTTCTGAAAGCGGGTATGGACCCCATGCAGGTTCAAAAGATGGGTGATTGGGCATCAGGAGACATGGTGACCCACTACGACGAGAAAGTCCTAAGGGACCCAGGGTGTGTTGAGGCGTAAAAAGCTTACACCGAGCCACTCGAAGTTCTCGTACAGAAAGTGAAGAACAAGAAGGCAACCCGTGTCCCCGACGTCGACTGCGAGACATGCCACCGAAGAACGGAGGGCTCCACAAAAGAGCTCTACGTTTTCCCAAGTGTGATGGATGTGGCTCTTAAGCAAGATCCCATATATTTACTACGTTTTACAAGGTTGCCGACCAAATTTACTAATTCTTACAAACGTCGCAATCATAGCAAGATGAATGAAAAAAGACCCCGCCTCGTTTACCCATGCCGTTCATTTGAAGGAATCCATCCGTGAGACTTACGCCGTCCAAGTGCCCGTGCCTTGCAACCCTTGAGTGCAAGTATAATATTATACTTCCTCCCGTTACGATACCGCTCCTGGGGGGCAGGGAAAAAAAGCGAAGGATGAAAAGCAATGGTGAGGTCCGTCCCCTTCGATGTGGTTGTTGCAAACGAATATGCTCCGAGGTAATCAACAAACCACGAAAGGGCTCCAAGCGCGGCACGTCAAGTGACCCACCGCCAGCAGCAAAGAAACGAAAGTGCGCCAGATGTGGTGATTCGGGTCACAACGTTTTGACATGCAAGAAGCAGGATGATACATAGCAGATCGGTGAATGTCGTTTTCCCTTGTTCCCTTATCAAACAAAGATGGAACCCAAAAAACACCGAATTCCAATGTGGAGAGCGGCTCACAACGTGTACTTTCCGGACAAGAAGATGCCACATGTCAACATATGACACGGAAGATTTGTGTTTGCCCAAGATCATCCATTCTCTGTCGCCAGCGTCTCGACCCTGAGACGTGAATCTGAAAGTAACACCTCCCGCTTCAGGCTGCCCGTGATGCAGTCTGCATCTGATTGCTACCACCCACACATTGTGTTCGTGTCGTTGTACATTTTAGCCGCTCACCCAATGACACAGATGGTTCGACGGCTCTGCTGCAGCCAGCCGGAACGGTCACTCAGAAGTTGTCAAGGAATTGATCGCAGCTGGTGCCAAGGTCGACGTGCAGGGCAATTGTATGTTTTACGATGCGAAGAATGTTTTTTTGTTCATGTGGGTGCTATGAGGCCCCCACGTGTGAGGCAGATGACATCACAGAAGAGGCATAGGTATTGCAGAAGGGGGTACAGCTACTGGACGTCCGGCTCAGCAAACTCGAAGGCTTGAATGTAGCCGGTGCTTCTCACTGGCCCCGACGCACGCCAGCGTCCTCCTCCAAACCCTCGCTACCTCTATTTATGTCTCTCTTTCTCTTTTCTTCCCGCCCTCCCTGCCCCAGAAAAGATGATTGGGTGGGTCGCGTTTCTGCGGACCTTGTTCAATGAGGAAGAGTGGAGGGACGTGAGTAGAAGCCTCCGAGGCCTCCCGGACGATACGACCCTTCTGACACTGGAGAGGCTTCCGATGTGGGCACTTCCGGTGCGTGTGCCCAGTCCTGAGCTGTACCGCAGAGTACAGGACTTGGTGAGAGCGCGTGATCAGAGCTCTCCTGCGCTGGTCAGTCCCGTAACACCGGTTGAGAAGAGGTCAACGTCTCAGCGGCGGGCGCTAAAGCGTGCCCTCGAGGACGTCCCCCTGATGCAGCCCGCCCTCGCATGAGGAGCCTGTACACGACTGCAGGCACAAGGAGGGTCAACAACTCGAACACGGCCACGTACAGGGAGTGGCGTGCGAGCGAGGGCGTGCATCCATACCCGACGACGGTCCGGAGGCTTGAGAACTTCGGCGGATACCTGTAGGCATGAAAGATGAGGCGTACAAGGCGCCCCACAACATCATCAACGCCATCTTAGCCGAGGACACGGCGGATGGTTGGGTTCTCGAGAATCCTGCTGACGACATCCGCAGGATGATCAGAGCGTTGAAGAGAGCGGCGCCTGACCCTGAGAGCGACGAGCCCCGAGGCGCCGCACAGTCCCGTCAGATCTTCGGCTTCGTGCGGACCGTTGGCGGGTACGGCGCGGATGTGCAGCTGCTGGGTGAGCACTTCACTCTCCATGCAGTCGATCCTGACGGAGGATGTCCGCGTCGGCGAGGGCGGCGTGAGGGTTGGATCGACTATGTTCAAGGCAACAGGGACGTGCAGTAGATACCTCACCTTTGAAAGCATCAATCTGTTGCCCCCTTTGCTCCTGCCGAATGGACCCGACAGCGTGCCAGAGTCTATTCTGTACTGCCCTGTCGAGGTCTTTTCCCTTCTGAAACTCATGGCCAAGGGGAAACGCCTCTTGTGCCGGTTTCCCGTCCATGCCTCGTTTAGGGATGCCCTCCGCGGGACTGCGGGGAAGCGGGGCATCCTGCAGCCGTTCAACGACGCCGACTGCTCGGGACGGACGAGGGCGCGTTTTCTAACCCACAGTGCCCGGATAGATGGTTGTTGCATCCCTTCTGAAAGCGGGTATGGACCCCATGCAGGTTCAAAAGATGGGTGATTGGGCATCAGGAGACATGGTGACCCACTACGACGAGAAAGTCCTAAGGGACCCAGGGTGAAAGTGAAGTACGTGCGCTCGGCTAAGGCCGGCGCGTGGCGAGACTGGAGGCAGCAGTTAAAGTTCGGGGAACAGCAAAGTTCGGGCGAAGCTAAGTTCGGGGAATGCTAAGTTCTGGTGAAGCAAAGTTCGGGTGAAGCTAAGTTCGGGCGAAACAAAGTTCGGGCGAAGCAAAGTTCGGGCGAAGCTAAGTTCGGGTGAGCAAAGTTCTGGTGAAGCAAAGTTCGGGCGAAGGTGAAGCTAAGTTCGGGCGAAACAAAGTCCGGGCGAAGCTAAGTTCTGGGTGAAGCAAAGTTCGGACGTTCTGGTGAAGCTAAGATCGGGCGAAACAAAGTTCGGCGAAGCTAAGTTCGGGTGAAGCAAAGTTCGGGCGAAGCTAAGTTCTGGTGAAGCAAAGTTCGGGCGAAGCTAAGTTCGGGTGAAGCAAAGTTCGGGCGAAGCTAAGTTCGGGCGAAACAAAGTTCGGGCGAAACAAAGTTCGGGCGAAGCTAAGTTCGGGTGAGCAAAGTTCTGGTGAAGCAAAGTTCGGGCGAAGGTGAAGCTAAGTTCGGGCGAAACAAAGTCCGGGCGAAGCTAAGTTCTGGGTGAAGCAAAGTTCGGACGTTCTGGTGAAGCTAAGATCGGGCGAAACAAAGTTCGGCGAAGCTAAGTTCGGGTGAAGCAAAGTTCGGGCGAAGCTAAGTTCTGGTGAAGCAAAGTTCGGGCGAAGCTAAGTTCGGGTGAAGCAAAGTTCTGGTGAAGCTAAGTTCGGGCGAAACAAAGTTCGGGCGAAACAAAGTTCGGGCGAAGCTAAGTTCGGGTGAGCAAAGTTAGGTGAAGCAAAGTTCGGGCGAAGCAAAGCTCGGGTGAAGCTAAGTTCGGGCGAAACAAAGTCCGGGCGAAGCTAAGTTCGGGTGTAAAGTTTGGCCTCGTACCCGGGGCCCAGCACGGGGGGGGGCCGCCCTGGGGCAGCCTTTTCCCGCCGCCCCCCCCTCCGGTATTTCTCCGGGGGGCTGAGAAACTCCGCAAAAAACGCAAATTTCGGGCACATCAGGCCCCGAAACGACAGCAAACCTCGAAATAATCTTCGACCGGAAAAGTGTCATGGGCGGGGTTTGAACCCGGACACACCGGCCTGAAGGCCGACACCCGCTCACTCTGCCACCCATATACATTTTCCCAGGGGGAGAAAAAGCCAGCTCCGCGCTATTATCTAGTTCAAAAACAATACACTTTTAAAAGTGGGGTTGGCTCGAATAGAGGCTATTCACATTGCATGTTCATAGGACCTCCAGTCTCGAAGAACAAGAAGGCAACCCGTGTCCCCGACGTCGACTGCGAGACATGCCACCGAAGAACGGAGGGCTCCACAAAAGAGCTCTACGTTTTCCCAAGTGTGATGGATGTGGCTCTTAAGCAAGATCCCATATATTTACTACGTTTTACAAGGTTGCCGACCAAATTTACTAATTCTTACAAACGTCGCAATCATAGCAAGATGAATGAAAAAAGACCCCGCCTCGTTTACCCATGCCGTTCATTTGAAGGAATCCATCCGTGAGACTTACGCCGTCCAAGTGCCCGTGCCTTGCAACCCTTGAGTGCAAGTATAATATTATACTTCCTCCCGTTACGATACCGCTCCTGGGGGGCAGGGAAAAAAAGCGAAGGATGAAAAGCAATGGTGAGGTCCGTCCCCTTCGATGTGGTTGTTGCAAACGAATATGCTCCGAGGTAATCAACAAACCACGAAAGGGCTCCAAGCGCGGCACGTCAAGTGACCCACCGCCAGCAGCAAAGAAACGAAAGTGCGCCAGATGTGGTGATTCGGGTCACAACGTTTTGACATGCAAGAAGCAGGATGATACATAGCAGATCGGTGAATGTCGTTTTCCCTTGTTCCCTTATCAAACAAAGATGGAACCCAAAAAACACCGAATTCCAATGTGGAGAGCGGCTCACAACGTGTACTTTCCGGACAAGAAGATGCCACATGTCAACATATGACACGGAAGATTTGTGTTTGCCCAAGATCATCCATTCTCTGTCGCCAGCGTCTCGACCCTGAGACGTGAATCTGAAAGTAACACCTCCCGCTTCAGGCTGCCCGTGATGCAGTCTGCATCTGATTGCTACCACCCACACACTGTTTTCGTGTCGTTGTACATTTTAGCCGCTCACCCAATGACACAGATGGTTGGACGGCTCTCTATTTAGCCAGGAGGATGGGTCACTCGGAAGTTGTCACGCAGTTGATCGCAGCTGGTGCCAACGTCGCTCCCGCCAGTCGGGCCAAAATCCGACGGGTTTGACCTCAGCACCATGAAGGTGCAAGGGCGGGTCCTGCTGGACATGGGACGGGCCGAGTGGCACCATGTGTTGCGGGGCAGCTGGGTCAGTCCGCCTGGGCGCAGCTAGCTGAGCGCCCATCCTTTGACGGGGTGCAGCACGGTGTAGACTACGTGCGCACCAGCGGTGAACGTCGCCAAACGACGGCGAGTGCGGCGCTGCGGAAGGCCCTCACGACCATTCTAGCCGGGGGCGTCTCCCTACGCAACGCGCTAGGGGCGCGGCGCCGGCAAAGGAGACCGCCGGGGCGACTCCGGCGACAGCGATGACGTTCGGCCGCGTCCCCCGCCGCGTCCTCCTCTGCTGAAGGGTCCTCCGGACCCTCCTCGGGCGACGAAGGCGATCGCATCGCATCAGCTGGTGCCTTCGACGCCTAGACGATCCACACGTTTCTCGGATTTACGGCTGGCATTGCGACGGCACGCAGACATTTCTTCTCCTTGAACTGCTTGCAGAGAGCCTCGAGCAACGGCTTAAACGGGCGAAGAAGGGTGGATCAACAACAGCATCACGCAGACCATTCCTGTCCTGGGCCGAGTATTATTCGATTTGTCTTGGTTTGCTTCGTGGAGTTGGTGCTCTACATAAACATCGCTGTTTGCACCGTGACATCAAGCCACAGAACATCATGCTTCCATCCGAAGGGGTTGCAAAGCTAGTCGACCTTGGAATCTCAAAGGAGAAGGCCGCCATGACGGCCACGGGTACCCAAGCGGGTACTTTTCCCTACATGGCGCCTGAGGTTCAGAACAACCATCGATACTCGTTTCCTGCTGACATGTACAGCGTGGGCTGCACAGCATGGCAGCTCATCAATGGGCGCACACCGTGGGAATGGGTTACGCTGCTTGGTTTCTTGGCCCAGCATCAAGCCGGTCTTCCAATGGACAGCATACAGGCGAAAGAATCTCATGATCACTCCTTTTTGACCACCTTGTGTCTGCGGTGTCTACTTTTCACGTTGCCACTCAAAACAGAATCAGGACTATCTAGTGGTATTCTGTAGCCCCTGAGCAGACGAGCGCCCCACGACCGAACGCAGCGACCCCGTCATCGATCGAATGTAGATGACAGAACGGCCACAAGCAAGAAAAGGGCCTTCTTCAAGAGCACTCAATCCAGCTTTACACCGCAGTGCGAGGTTTCCCAACACGGGCAGGCTAGGGTCACGTAGAATCTAAGGAAGAGTCAAAACAATCTAATCAACAACCGACAGACGGTTTTATTGCTCTCGTTCAAGCACCAGATACTTCTTTCTTTCACAACAAGCCCATGCACTTCTTCCCATCCCGACTCCCTCTTTGCTCCATATTACACACTGCGACTACAACTCATTGCGGAAGCACGCTCTCGTACTTATGCCCATTCTGTCTCGAATGCTGCACGGAGAGAGTGAAGTCCAGCCTCAGAAGCCGGAGTTCAAGAGGGGCCACCCGAGTCGCACCCGAAAAGCGGATTGGGTACAACCAAACCGCGTGTGAATGCGCGCCCGAAAGACGGGTGTGACACCCTCTTCAAAAGCTTCAGCCTCTGAGGCTGGACTCCACCGTGTGTTCTTTTTAGACGCTGTCGGCCGTTCAACTGTCCACATGACGTCAGCCGTGCCCGCGCATTACTGCAGTAAGTGGGGGTGGTAGTAAAGCCCCCCCCGCTAGGCATGATGGTCCGCCTTCTGTGTCCGTGGCTTAAAGGACCGAAACACGGAGCAGACGGGGCCAGTGCGGTGTTGAGCACATATCCATTCCAAGCACGTTCTTGCAATCCCCCTAGCCTAGGCATACCCCCTGCAATCCCCCTAGGCTAGGCATACCCCCTGCAATTCCCCTAGGCTAGGCATACCCCCTGCGATCCCTTCACCCTTTTCCCTTTTCTATTTTGCACTTTCTTCGAAGAAGACTTGATGCTAGCATCAAACATGCGTGAGAGGCAGTGTCCTGCCTCAGCATTAAACTAAGATTTCCCCCCCGTCTCTTTTCTTGCCTTTCCCTCACCCCTCACAACCAGCACCAAGAACAACGTCCCCCCGTCTCTTTTTAGCCGCATGCAATGTGTGAGGCAACTGAACCGCCCAGGTGGGACCTTCTGATCATGATAATTTGCCAGGTTGCCACCTCCCACAAACTGCAGGGTGCAGCCAGCTGGATCTGGCCGAGGCAGGACGGATTTGGCAGGTGAGCAGCGACACCTCCCCATATTGCGCAGCACGAGAGTACCGGGTAAAGCCTGCCACGCGTCACGTGTTCGGCGGTACTGCAGAGCCACGGGCCTACGGGTCAGGTGGCTACCGATTTCCCCTACTAAAGCATCAAGGCGTGGCGCACCTTGGGGCTTGGCGCTTGCGCTGAACACAAGCTCGTAGAGACGGTCAGCCACAGGGCAGAGCGGGACGGGGTTGGTACTGTCCTGCCTTCGACTCAAGCTTTGGCCAACTGTGGTTGACTGTCACGTTCCTGCACCCGGAGCGGCCTTTTTCTTTTTCTTCTCTTGTTGGTAGGTGTCATGGAGGGGCCTTCACGTGGTGACACTGTTGACCGCACCTTACTGGGGGGGGGTCGAATACAAGAGGTACCTGTTCTATTCGGCGTGCCGATCCTGCAATTTTTCCGAAAAAGAAATGGAAAGAAGTACCGCAAACCCGGAAGCCGCGGGAACTCCCTTCTTCTTGAAAGACGCACGTAATTTGTGGTCCCCGGGTCTATTTTTCACGGTTCTCTTCATCGGAGCTGAACGCGAGCACAAATTCGCCGAAAAAGGTCTGCTACACGGGCCAGCAAAGAAATGTCACCAACCAGTGGGTCGATTCCCGTCCTTTCCATTGAAACCCTGTGGGTTCCACGCCCGGTGCCCCGCATCTGGTAAAGACCCACGAACCACGCACATAAATCTTGGTCCCCGCGTCTATTTTTCACGGTTCTCTTCATCGGAGCTCATCGCGATCAGAAAGCCGTCGAAAAAGGTCTGTTATGCGGACCAAGAAAAATCCAGCTTTTTTCCAGATTTCCACAATGCCTCTTGTATTCAAGGTACCTCTTCTATTCAAGGTACCTCCTGTATTCGACCCCCCCCAGTAATTGAGTCGCGGTCGCCGATCCCTCAACTGCCAGCATCATGTACTTGATGCGACGCGGAACAAGTGCTGACAGCACCGCCTGGCGAATAGAGGGCCACAAAAGTGGCAAATCGACCGGTCGGGGGGTGCTTAGCAGCCAATGGCCTGATGGCTGAGTGCACCTAAGCAGGGCTGCATCCTCGTGTTGTAGCCGTGTTGTGTATAAGGCTTCGCGGGGGCCTGGTCAACCACCTCATCACCATAGGCGCAAACTTTCTCGACAGTGATTGGACAGTCGGGATGCCGGGGGTGGGTCTCCATGAAGAAGAGAAAAGTAAAGCGAGACCTGCCCCCTGCGCCTGCTGTCTCCGGCTGCTTCGGCAGACGACACATACTACTACTACTACTACTGTGCAGTCTATCGACACAGATTGTTGCTGCGTATCAAGTTCAAACTACATTTAATACTCTTGTTACTACATTTGTACTGGCGGGAACATCTTCGGAACAACGGTTGCACATGAACGAGAAAACAAAGCCAACGAAAAAGTGATAATGCGGGAAACCCCCCCAGAGACGTTTGTCCCTGTACACGTGAAGCGCAAGAGACCTTTGCCTTATCATTTTCATTGCCTTCGGTCAGTTGATGCTGATCGTCCGTTTATCAGTGCAAGCCCGAACTCCGGAAATGTTCTTTTCTATTTCTTCTTCTTTTTCTTACCACGTCCAGGAATGGGTTCAGGGTAGTGCGCCAACGAAAACTCTACTCTCGCGGTGTACAGTTTTGAGGTGTTTTCTTTTTTACATAAGCGCGAGCTTGGATGGAAATGCTCGACGAAGCTGCCAGACAAAGAGCCGAAGGGATCCCAAGTGCTGTAACTACCGAACCACGTGTTGAACGGACGTGAGGTCATGCGGGTCTACCCCTACACGACACGTCACAAGCACAACATGTCAAAAATCCTGAGAGAGAAAACAGCACACGGTGTTGTAAGCGAAGAACAAATCAGATTGTGTTTGTATTGTATTTTGCCTCTCTACCTCTATATTTCCTCCCCTCCATTCGGAGTCGAAGCAGCTACGTCGAGTATTTTTGCGATATCTCGCCTCCCCTTTCCCCGCCCCTTTTGCGCGACCCACTTGTTATGAAAAGAAGAAGGGATATCTGTTATGTTGATAACACGGGACGAACACTGTGGCCACATGGGTTTAAACTGTGTTCACACGTAATCACGTGTTTTGTCTGTGCATATGGTATGTCACACGTTGTATAACATGTGAGACATGGAGGGGGAGGGGGTGTGGGCATGAAGATACTGGAGGAACAATGATGATGATGTGCTTGTATGCGCTCTGGGTAGCCAACAGGAAGTAGGTACGGTAGCTTCTTGTCTTTGTCTTGATCAGCTGGGTTTCGACGAATGACGTAGCACAACACGCATATCATCTGCGGGATTTATAGGGGTACCAGTTCGGCCTTGCAACTAACAGACCTTGCGAACGAGATGAAAGGAAAATGTTGAATTTGGACGTATTTTGGACCGGGCTTGTTATTGGACCGGACAAGTTTTGGATTTTCTGGCCAACAATAAGCGAACTTTACTCGAATAAGCAAGTGGGATTTTTTGTCCGGTCCAAAACATTTTGCGAATACGGTATATCTTACCCCGCCTGTACATCACCATCTCAATACTTTGCCAGAACCTTTGTTGCACACACGCCCTCCTTCCCTGCCCCCTTTAGACAGTTTACCACGTGAAACCTCATAACAAGTGGGCCGCGTGGGCTAGCCAAAGTGATAACTATTGTGAAGATGTACGTAAAGGGAGGCGGTCGGGGGGGGCGCGGGCGGATAATTGTACACTTATTCGACAGAGACCTGATCGCCAAAAGGACTGTTTTCTTTTTGTAGAAACAATGCATTGGAGGCACGTAGTACAAAGCAAACACACGCCTATTCTTTTTTATATATTAGGGAGCACAGATTTTTTCCTGAGCGGGCCACCTGCCCACCGACTTGGCAGAATGAAAAGGTGGGTCCCCGGACCCCCCCCACCTTGGTATCCGAAAAATATTTCTTGAGCGAACTTGAGAAAATTTTTCCCCGCCCCAGCATAAATATGTGGTCGAATTGACAGTGCGGCGGACCTCTACGGTGAGAGTCACAGGTTCGAATCCCGCCAGGGTCGATTTTTTTACCAGTGCGGCGGACCTCTACACTGAGGGCACAGGTTCGAATCCCGGGGTCATGTTTTTCACCTTTTTCGAGCACTTTCATCGAGATTCTAAAGCCATCGGTGACAGTGGTCCGTGACCTGTCCGGAAACGTTAGTTTGAGGGTTGTCCCACTTTTTTGGATCACCAATACGGACGTTTGAGGGTTGTCCCACTTTTTTGGGTCACCAATCCAAAAAAGTGGGACAACCCTCACACGTCAGTATTGGTGACCCAAAAAAGTGGGACAACCCTCAAACGTCAGTATTGGTGATCCAAAAAAGTGGGACAACCCTCAAACGTCAGTATTGGTGATCCAAAAAAGTGGGACAACCCTCAAACGTCAGTATTGGTGATCCAAAAAAGTGGGACAACCCTCAAACGTCAGTATTGGTGACCCAAAAAGTGGGACAACCCTCAAACGTCAGTATTGGTGATCCAAAAATGTGGGACAACCCTCAAACGTCAGTATTGGTCATCGAAAAAAGTGGGACAACCCTCAAACGTCAGTATTGGTGATCCAAAAAAGTGGGACAACCCTCAAACGTCAGTATTGGTGATCGAAAAAAGTGGGACAACCCTCAAACGTCAGTATTGGTCATCCAAAAAAGTGGGACAACCCTCAAACGTCAGTATTGGTGATCCAAAAAAGTGGGACAACCCTCAAACGTCAGTATTGGTGATCCAAAAAAGTGGGACAACCCTCAAACGTCAGTATTGGTGACCCAAAAAAGTGGGACAACCCTCAAACGTCAGTATTGGTGATCCAAAAAAGTGGGACAACCCTCAAACGTCAGTATTGGTGATCCAAAAATGTGGGACAACCCTCAAACGTCAGTATTGGTGACCCAAAAAAGTGGGACAACCCTCAAACGTCAGTATTGGTGACCCAAAAAAGTGGGACAACCCTCAAACGTCAGTATTGGTGATCGAAAAAAGTGGGACAACCCTCAAACGTCAGTATTGGTGACCCAAAAATGTGGGACAACCCTCAAACGTCAGTATTGGTGACCCAAAAAAGTGGGACAACCCTCAAACGTCAGTATTGGTCATCCAAAAAAGTGGGACAACCCTCAAACGTCAGTATTGGTGATCCAAAAAAGTGGGACAACCCTCAAACGTCAGTATTGGTCATCGAAAAAAGTGGGACAACCCTCAAACGTCAGTATTGGTGATCCAAAAAAGTGGGACAACCCTCAAACGTCAGTATTGGTGATCCAAAAAAGTGGGACAACCCTCAAACGTCAGTATTGGTCATCCAAAAAAGTGGGACAACCCTCAAACGTCAGTATTGGTGATCCAAAAAAGTGGGACAACCCTCAAACGTCAGTATTGGTGATCCAAAAAAGTGGGACAACCCTCAAACGTCAGTATTGGTGATCCAAAAAAGTGGGACAACCCTCAAACGTCAGTATTGGTGATCCAAAAAAGTGGGACAACCCTCAAACGTCAGTATTGGTGATCCAAAAAAGTGGGACAACCCTCAAACGTCAGTATTGGTGACCCAAAAAAGTGGGACAACCCTCAAACGTCAGTATTGGTGATCGAAAAAGTGGGACAACCCTCAAACGTCAGTATTGGTGACCCAAAAAAGTGGGACAACCCTCAAACGTCAGTATTGGTGACCGAAAAAAGTGGGACAACCCTCAAACGTCAGTATTGGTGATCCAAAAAAGTGGGACAACCCTCAAACGTCAGTATTGGTGATCCAAAAAAGTGGGACAACCCTCAAACGTCAGTATTGGTCATCGAAAAAAGTGGGACAACCCTCAAACGTCAGTATTGGTGATCCAAAAAAGTGGGACAACCCTCAAACGTCAGTATTGGTGATCCAAAAAAGTGGGACAACCCTCAAACGTCAGTATTGGTGATCCAAAAAAGTGGGACAACCCTCAAACGTCAGTATTGGTGATCCAAAAAGTGGGACAACCCTCAAACGTCAGTATTGGTCATCAAAAAAGTGGGACAACCCTCAAACGTCAGTATTGGTGATCCAAAAAAGTGGGACAACCCTCAAACGTCAGTATTGGTGATCCAAAAAAGTGGGACAACCCTCAAACGTCAGTATTGGTGACCCAAAAAAGTGGGACAACCCTCAAACGTCAGTATTGGTGATCCAAAAAAGTGGGACAACCCTCAAACGTCAGTATTGGTCATCGAAAAAAGTGGGACAACCCTCAAACGTCAGTATTGGTGATCCAAAAATGTGGGACAACCCTCAAACGTGAGTATTGGTCATCGAAATCAGTGGGACAACCCTCAAACGTCAGTATTGGTGATCCAAAAAAGTGGGACAACCCCAGTTTTTGTTGTCTGAAAAGTGGTCTAGCTGTAGATTTCTAAGTGAGAACACCAACAGGATTGTTGAAATGGGGTTGAAAAGTTTATTGGAAAACCCGTACCGTTTGGGCGGGGGGCGTAGCCCCCCGCACCCCCCTGTTTTTCATGTTTTTTGGCGGGATATCTGAAAATTTTCTGAAAAACTCGCGGAGAACACCAATCCGGAGTGATTCCAGAATTCTGGAAAACCGGACCCTCCTGGGGGGAAAAGGTGGGTCCCCACCCCCCCCCTATAAATGGTGGGCTGGTGGCCCGCTCAGGAAAAAATCTGTGCTCCCTTATATATATATATATTTATATGCCCCACACAGGGGGATTTCAAGGCGAGCCAGCAGCGAGTCAATAGTCGCTGGTCGATACACACGAGCTAGACGGCGGAAGTAGGCGCTGTCATTGACAGCCCGCCTTCATGCGGTTCTTTTCGTAGACCCAGCAGTCCATGACATCCTTCGCGAGTTCTCCGTATCTAAGAGGTAATTGCGCAGATTGCAAATCGTTGTGCTGCCAGGTTCAACGGGCCCCTACTACTATCTGGGCGGTCACTTCATTCCGAAGATTCTGGAAGGAGTTCCGTTCCGCGAAGGGACGGAAGTCGTTATCAATCTCTGAGTTCTGGTTTGCGCTCAGTCCCCTTAAGAAGTAGTGCGCGTCTCGGGTAAGCAGCAAGCCGCCGATGCCAAAAGACATCTCCTACAACGACACGCCCACCTATTTAAGGGTCGAGATCTCGTTCGTTAACGGAATCAACCTGAAAAATTAGCTAACCAACTAAACTAGGAGCGGCCATGCACCACCACACAATTCATCGAGAAAGAGCTCTCAATCTGTCAAATTCTTGAGATCGATACCCAAAACCCCAAACGCCGAGACTACCGCCGAGGCGCCCCCCGCACCACCCAAGAAAGACTTCCTCAAACACACCATCGTCCAGAACGCGATCAATTCACAAGACGCACGAAGGCCGGAGTTCCACAAGAACCCCTTTCTCGCTTGCTTCCGGACCAAACCCAAGCACAACTACGGTAAGCAATTCTGGAGCGAGTACGAGAGCAAACGTAAAGAGGCTGAAAAAACCTTCCTGTCCAAGTTTCACCGCAAACTCACCAAAGGATGGAAACACTGCAGCGCAGACAAGGCGAACTACGCCGATCAAGGAGTCGTGTACGCATTAGTGGACGAGCGCGGCAATCCTCGCTACGTTGGCCAGACGAAACACACCGCACGCGAGCGTATAGAGTCACACTGGTACGCGAGGCGGAATGGTACACCAGTTGCATCCGCGATGTTAAAGCGGAACTTCCCATTCTTCACCGTCCCGCTGATTAAGATCAAGATCGACGACAACGCCTCGACGGAAGATTTCAGACGGCAGGCCCTCCCACGCGAAAACTTCTGGATCTCGCACCTCAACACCATCTACAACGCTCAGCGATACATGAAAAGTAACACAGGTCAACAACGCAGTCGTAGAAAAAAGTCGAACCAAGACCGCTCCAGACCACCGAGCGCACCGACGAGCACCGTCTGGGCGTGGATACAGAACGGACAGCCCGTCATCAACCAAACCACCCAAGGCCGAGCGTATGCTATCCGCAAGCAGTTACACCACCTACTTGCGCTCAGCCTCACGGAACTCGAGAAATACGACTTCAACTCAATGGGGCGTCCAAGAGCACGGCGCTTACTCAACTGGCTCGCCGCGCACGCACCCACGACGAACCTACCCGAGAACGTCACCTCGTTAGAGGCCAAACTCAAAGACAGACTCAGTGAAATCACGTTGTCAAAGGTCGAGAAAAGCGACGGAGCACCGGCACGACTCATCTTGACGCACGGAAGCGATCACATCCACCGCTCCATCTCAACAACTTGCTGCAGCAACCACACATCCGCGAAGCCTGCCCCAACCGACGCGTATTAGACCGCACTAAGACGACCTTCCGACTCAACCCCCCCCTCTTTCTTCGCGTCCAAAACGTCACAGAGGTCAGCAAAAGCCTGCCGGACCTCGAACTAAAGCAGCCCGACCAATGCGCCTGTCGACACTACCGAGGCGGCAAAGACATGGAAGGCCACGCCATCGGTCTGCTGACCGACACCGCCAAGGACAAAGGCCTCTCGGAAGTCATCAGACGAGGACGTAAGTACAGGAGCTACCAAGACCACCACGACCTGGAGAAGGGACTGCACGAGGCCATTGACGAATACGTCGTCAAGTACTACGCAGCCGAAGAGGGCACCGACACCTTTGGAGCCGCCCTAAAAGACGAACTATCAAAACGCCTCGCCACACTGCCACCGTCGGACGAAGAAACATTGAGTCGAAACGCCGCGCAGGAGCTCAAAAACCTCAAAAAAGACCTGGTGATATTACCAGTCGACAAAACCACGCACGACTTCGGGTACTGTTGCAAAGCTTACTACGCAACCACGCTACGAGAACAACTCCAAACCAGCACCACCTACGAGAAGCAAGACACCACAATAAGCCAGTTACAACAACAACACAAGCAGCAGCTCGAACCCTTCAAACTACAAGCTCAAGGCGGACTGCCGTACTTATAAGGGAGCCTAAAACTACACAAACCCGAGCCAAGCTTCCGATGGATAGCAGGAGTAGCAACCGACCACCAGAAGAAAAACAGCCAGCAGAAAGACAGCAAAGCACCTTCGCGCAAACCAAAACCTAAAGCCACCACCACAAACGCCCACCTCGAACTTTCAGGCCTACTCAAGGCGGTTATGCAGGTGATAAAAGAAAAAGACCGACGCAGCCACCGACAAACAGGCATCAAAAAAGCCCTTTTCACTGAAAGCCCCGACGACATAGCACTCAACATCAAACAACAACAAACGCAACTGAGGCACAAAACTCCATCGAACCACGACTTCTTAACGATGTACACGAAGCTGCCGCACGACGAGGTCAAGCGAAGAGTGGGTTTGACCGTTGACGAAGCGTATGACTACGAAGAGAAGCATGGTCACAACCACCTCACCAGGGGCTCAAAACAACAGGGTAAAAAGACCTTCAACTTCGGCAAAGGAGCGAACAACACCAACCGAAACTACACAAGAGAAGAAGTCAAAGCCCTTCTGAATTTCGTCATCGACAACGCCTACATCGAGCAAGGCGACACGATTTTCAGACAGACAGGAGGCATACCGATGGGAGGTAACGCAAGTTCGGACTTAGCAAACCTTTACTGCTACAGCGTAGAGTCCGAATACATCGACGGCCTTCTAGCACAGGGCAAACACGACGAAGCCAAAGCGTTCGTGAACACCTGGCGGTTCATCGACGACTTCTTACAATGGGACTGTAAACCCCCACCTCAAGCCTTATACCGAATGGAGTACAAAGAAACAACAACGGCGCGAGACGACACCGTTTTTTTAGGCATACGAATCCGCATCGAACGTCCAGAAGCACCACACCCAGCACACATACGACTCAATGTTCATCCTAAAACATACGGTACGCGCTTCACACACCACCAGACCACAGCCCCCAAGACTCAAGCAAGCGGCATCTTTAAAGGCTCGCTGATACGAGCGATGCGGCAAACCAACCATTGGCAGGACCTCCGCGTAGAGATACAGCGGAACGTCTACGCGATGCTCGAACGAGGGCACCACCCGAGAGTCCTCTACCCCCCATGGCAAGCCTGGCTAACCGAGGAATTTCGAAGCTTACCACGACTACACAACCAGCTGAAACCATTCCTCGGCTACAGTATCGCGCGATACAAAGCCGGTAAACCGCGCATCGCAGAAGCCGAATTTGCCGGAAAACACCAACCTATCAACTTCAGACCAGCCGAACTACCAGTCACGCCGGACGACCTCGCTTCTTCCTTAGATAGCAGCACCTCTACGACACACGAGCACGATGATAGTCCTTTCGAAGACCGACGGCAACAAACACCAACGCACTTTACCCTCAAACAAAGAGTAGCCAACATCGTAGCAAGCATCACCCTCGCAGCAGCAGTCGCGGCGGCCGGAGCCATAACACTCTCAAAGCTCGCACGGTTCACTACAACAAACTCCTGCTTCCTTCAAGCCGCGTTGAACCTAATCGCCGCCACCGACATGGCCCAACAAGTGGTTACATACAACGAATGTGCATCGCACGCGAAGGGCGATTGTACGGCAGCCGTAAGCGATTGGGTTACAGGAAGACGGACGCAAGTGACACTTCTGCATGTTTTCGCCAGCATCGACGGCCCCTTCGGGGACGGGCAGCAGTGTGATCTCGGGGAAGTCCTTCGTGCAATCACTACAGCCCTACTGAACGAAAACGCAGCGCACCAAGCTTGTCAACAGAATCGGCAAGACGCATTCGTCGGCCTCCAGCACAACATTACAACAACCACAACCTGCAAACAATGCAGCCACTCCAAGTCCAACTCACCGGAAACTCAAGACATTACGTACCTTCCACCAGGCGGCAATTCGATACAGAGATGTCTGAACCTCTGGAGCACACCCCGCTTAGCCGTCGACTACAAATGTGAAGCTTGCAAACTCACCAACACCACTTTGACAAGACCTTGCTACCAACACATCAACACAATGCTGCTTATCCAACTTCAAAGGGCACGCAAAAACGACACAACAAACCGCACCGCCATACACGCAGACCACACCATCACACTCCCAGGACGTAACGCCCCCCTCAATCTAAGAGCGATAGCCGTACACTCCGGCCACAACAATGCAGGCCACTACGTCATCCACGCCCTCAACGAGTCTGCAGACGCAGGCCAACGATGGTCATGTTTCGACGGTGTTCGGACGCACCACACACCGGCCCCGACGTACTCCAGCAACGAGATTTTCCTCTGCGTCTACCAGCCTCAAGACGTCCAAGTAATGGTGGTCCCCCCACCAGTCTTCTTACCATTCAACGACCACAAAACTACACCCACCTCGCCGATAACCATGTCTGCAGACGCGGGTTTAACCCAGGACCTCTTAGACGCCATACGAGGAGACGAATTATCCGCCACTCAAACTGGAACGCAGCTCGACGAGCACACCGCCGCCGACAACAGCAGAGCCACCACACCTACAAGTATAAATACCCCGCAAAGCACCACCTCTACCACGGAACCAGAATCTAGCAGCGACGACGACTTGCAATGCCCCTACTGCCACGCACGAACAACGGCAGCCGGACACCTTTTTAAAGGAAAGCAGGGACTGCGCGTGCATCAACGGTTCTGCAAAGAAAGACCACCAACGGTTCAACTAGAATACACACTGCAAGGTCCCGCGAAGAAACGAGACAGATGCCCATTTTGCAACAGCGACGGACGAACAGTGGGGAAACCACTTTTCACCAGTCTACGCCATCATGAGCCCTGGTGCAAAAAGAAACACAAAGCAAAGCGACGCGCTACCTCTAAGAAACCGACGGACGAAAAACTAGATACACCACGGGTACCCAGTGTGCCCAGAGTGCCCTAACTGTGGCGAGCAACGAACAGTGCAACAACTTATCTTCAAAAAAAAATTTTTTCACTACCGAGAGTGACGACGTCACGCACTTCGAAAAGCGCAACGTTCGTTTCTACCCGCAAACCTCTCTGAGTTATTCTACACTCTTCTCTACGTAGAGCCATGGTGCGAACAATGGACCGGTACGGTTTACAGGGCAACTCCTGCTCAACTTGTAAGACGTGGGGAGCCCAAGAGCACTCACCTATCCTGGCGAGAACTTGGTGTCGGTCACAAATTGTTTCGAACCTGACTCGTCTAAGCGAGCAAATAAAGTGTACACGAAAGAAGCCATGCATGCCCCCCCCAAACCCACCCAGTACGTATTAGCTTTCAAAGAACCCATTCGACGAAGGTCACCCGGAGACTCTAAAATCCCGGATTCTCAAGCGAACTATAACTCTGAAAAAGTGATAATGCGGGAAACCCCCCCAGAGACGTTTGTCCCTGTACACGTGAAGCGCAAGAGACCTTTGCCTTATCATTTTCATTGCCTTCGGTCAGTTGATGCTGATCGTCCGTTTATCAGTGCAAGCCCGAACTCCGGAAATGTTCTTTTCTATTTCTTCTTCTTTTTCTTACCACGTCCAGGAATGGGTTCAGGGTAGTGCGCCAACGAAAACTCTACTCTCGCGGTGTACAGTTTTGAGGTGTTTTCTTTTTTACATAAGCGCGAGCTTGGATGGAAATGCTCGACGAAGCTGCCAGACAAAGAGCCGAAGGGATCCCAAGTGCTGTAACTACCGAACCACGTGTTGAACGGACGTGAGGTCATGCGGGTCTACCCCTACACGACACGTCACAAGCACAACAGGTCAAAAATCCTGAGAGAGAAAACAGCACACGGTGTTGTAAGCGAAGAACAAATCAGATTGTGTTTGTATTGTATTTGCCCCTCTACCTCTATATTTCCTCCCCTCCATTCGGAGTCGAAGCAGCTACGTCGAGTATTTTTGCGATATCTCGCCTCCCCTTTCCCCGCCCCTTTTGCGCGACCCACTTGTTATGAAAAGAAGAAGGGATATCTGTTATGTTGATAACACGGGACGAACACTGTGGCCACATGGGTTTAAACTGTGTTCACACGTAATCACGTGTTTTGTCTGTGCATATGGTATGTCACACGTTGTATAACATGTGAGACATGGAGGGGGAGGGGGTGTGGGCATGAAGATACTGGAGGAACAATGATGATGATGTGCTTGTATGCGCTCTGGGTAGCCAACAGGAAGTAGGTACGGTAGCTTCTTGTCTTTGTCTTGATCAGCTGGGTTTCGACGAATGACGTAGCACAACACGCATATCATCTGCGGGATTTATAGGGGTACCAGTTCGGCCTTGCAACTAACAGACCTTGCGAACGAGATGAAAGGAAAATGTTGAATTTGGACGTATTTTGGACCGGGCTTGTTATTGGACCGGACAAGTTTTGGATTTTCTGGCCAACAATAAGCGAACTTTACTCGAATAAGCAAGTGGGATTTTTTGTCCGGTCCAAAACATTTTGCGAATACGGTATATCTTACCCCGCCTGTACATCACCATCTCAATACTTTGCCAGAACCTTTGTTGCACACACGCCCTCCTTCCCTGCCCCCTTTAGACAGTTTACCACGTGAAACCTCATAACAAGTGGGCCGCGTGGGCTAGCCAAAGTGATAACTATTGTGAAGATGTAAGTAAAGGGAGGCGGTCGGGGGGGGCGCGGGCGGATAATTGTACACTTATTCGACAGAGACCTGATCGCCAAAAGGACTGTTTTCTTTTTGTAGAAACAATGCATTGGAGGCACGTAGTACAAAGCAAACACACGCCTATTCTTTTTTATATGCCCCACACAGGGGGATTTCAAGGCGAGCCAGCAGCGAGTCAATAGTCGCTGGTCGATACACACGAGCTAGACGGCGGAAGTAGGCGCTGTCATTGACAGCCCGCCTTCATGCGGTTCTTTTCGTAGACCCAGCAGTCCATGACATCCTTCGCGAGTTCTCCGTATCTAAGAGGTAATTGCGCAGATTGCAAATCGTTGTGCTGCCAGGTTCAACGGGCCCCTACTACTATCTGGGCGGTCACTTCATTCCGAAGATTCTGGAAGGAGTTCCGTTCCGCGAAGGGACGGAAGTCGTTATCAATCTCTGAGTTCTGGTTTGCGCTCAGTCCCCTTAAGAAGTAGTGCGCGTCTCGGGTAAGCAGCAAGCCGCCGATGCCAAAAGACATCTCCTACAACGACACGCCCACCTATTTAAGGGTCGAGATCTCGTTCGTTAACGGAATCAACCTGAAAAATTAGCTAACCAACTAAACTAGGAGCGGCCATGCACCACCACACAATTCATCGAGAAAGAGCTCTCAATCTGTCAAATTCTTGAGATCGTCCTGACCTAGTAAAATTCCCCGTGTTGAGTCAAATAATCAGCACAGGCAGTAAACCTGTCAGAATGTCACCTCTTTCTCGGTCTGGGAGTCTTCTTCTCCGTAGTTGCACAGGTGGCTCGTCGATGGTTGTCAATACGCGCTCTACAGTGCCCCTCTCCATCCCAGGACCGCACGGCACGGTGTGTGGCATGACAGCTCTTCTGACGATGGTTTTCGGCCGTGGGTGTGGTTCGCTGGTAGACATGTCGGTGACGTCGTAGAAAAGACCTGTGGTGCAACTGGTGGAAACAGGCGAGTTCACCCGGAACGAAAGACCTCTCCATCCGGACCAGACCGCTCTAGTTTCACCGCAGTGGCCCTTTCCCGGCGAGCTGCGAGGGAGTGCTTTCTTCTGGTCTTTGCAGAAAGCCACCAGGCTGACATCGATTTGTCAAGCAAAGCCTCTGGCGCCCTCAGTGGCGGTAGCTAAGTATTCGGGTTGGTCTTTTTTCGTCTTTTCTTTTTGTCGCATCGACGAAAAAGACGACAAAAAGACAAAGACGGAGACCCTAGAACCCCGGAAATTCAAGCGGACTTTAACTCTAAAAAGACGAGGGACTCAGCAGAAATAGTGCGAAAGCTGTGCCAAAGAGCGATCTTTTGTTGTCGTGTTCACGACGAGCAGACATGGTGCAAGCCCTGGGCGGGTTCCTGTGCACCCCCACCAAGACATAGAAGCTTTCGTCCTTCTTTTGGCGAGTCTTTGTTCCTCGACGACACGTCTGCCGATGGGTAAGTTCGGGCGATACGCCGAGCCACTCCGAGAAAGGTCTGCATCTTGTACGCTCCTCCAAAGCTGGGGAATCCAGGGCTTCGTCTCGAGATGTTTCCCCTCCCTGGAAGATGTGTGTCTTCTCGTTGCGGGATGTACTTGAGAGTTCTTCCACGAAGAAGTTCCTGCGTCGCGCCGAGGTTTGGCCAATTGAAAAAAGACCTATTTTGTTCTTGAAAGTATGCCAATACTGCAGGGAATAGTTGACTAGACCTCTTGAGTTTGTGCTGACCACGAATAGGGGAGTCGGGAGAACCTACAAAGCCAAAAGCAGGACCGACCCCCCCGTTCGTGAGAAAAAGCGAAGAATAAAAATCCCTTCTTTGGTTGCCCGTATTACCAAATTGCCAAGTACAATTATTCGTCTTGTCCCCTCCTCACCCCCTTTTGCAAGTGTGAAATCAAGTAAAAAAGAAGCAGAGGCAGCATGTACAGCTCAGCTGCCTCAAGATCCCCTTGACTTTTCCTTTTCTTCGCCCCATAGCTGGACACATCCCCCACCCGTTTGATTTCTTTTGATCACCAGATATCTCTTCCTGACTGGCAACACGCTGTTCTGCCAGAGCGCACACTTCTCCACTTTCTTCAGCGGAGCATTGAATACTACTGCGAACGAACCAGGAGTCTCGTGGCATTGCTTGGACCGAGTCCTCCGAGAAACGGGGGGTAAACTCTGCTCTCCAGCCGGACGGTACAACAGTGCTTGTTTGCTCTCCGTATTGCCTGGCGACACGTAGCAAGAAAGGGTGCATCACTGGGGTTTAGGTCTGGGTTCAGATTGAAGGTAGTGTGAGTGGCGCTCTCGGGGGGGTACCCGCGGCTCCTGGTTAGTTCCAGGCGACGGGTACCGCGTCGTCGAGTGCAACGTGGCCGAGGCGATCATTTCCCTCACGTTCGACATGGAAAAAAACAGGGGAGATCTCATTCTCTTGCATCGGGCCGTACCGTGAACGGCAATAGGTCTCCTGTGATCGCCAGTCAGAAACAGTGGCAGGCCAGCCACGCCGAGTGGTGCACGACCAAAGCGAAGGCAGAGACAGCGCTGCTGTCCGCCATCAGAAGGCGCACGACGCTCGGCTGGCCGCGTTGGAGTTGCGAGACCAAGCATGGGCCGGGGCGAAGCTTGCCCGGAAGGCGGAGGCCGCAGCGGAGAGCGGCCTTGGCGGGGCAGAGGAACCGTGACGGGTACAAACGGGCCCTCGTAGAAGAAGAGTACCAAGCCGCCAGGGAGTAAAAGTGCCAGAGGGAAATGCGGAGGAACCGAAGAATCATCGAGGAAGAGCTGCGGTTGGAGGCGGAGCTGAGCCGCGAAAAAGCGGCGTCGAAGCTGCAAAAGAGCCGGGATCGGATATCAGAAGCACAGCGATCCCGTGCCTTGCTATCCTTCGAGCGCCGGTCGGCTGAACTTCGGAAGTCGGCCCGCGAGCTGAAGTTCGAAGCAAAGAAGAATGCGTGGCAGGCGGCGGAGACTGAGCAGGCCGCCCTCATCCTCTCCGCCTTGAACACATCCGGAGGCGAAGCCACCGTAGTACGGCAGCATCCAGCCCGCAAGCTGCCGTACTCCTCAGAGACGTCCAGAGAGCAGCGTCCATGAGCTTGTTAGAGGTAAACCGTGCCAGCTGTTGGCTGTTGATGGAGTGAGGAGACATCAATTGTGCATTTGTTATGATCAATAAGAAATGCACAGCACGAGGCTCATCGAGTCGTGCCTTAGCGGACACGGGCTCTCCCATGCCCATCAGCAGCAACGTCTGCTCTCTTTTGTCGGAAGCGTCGGCACCCGAGCTGGAGTTCGAAGCAAAGAAGAACGAGTGGCAGGCGGAGGAGACGGAGCAGACTTCCCTCATCCTCTCCGCCTTGAACCCGGAGGCGGAGCCACGTGGCTGGCAGCCGCAGCATCCAGCCCGCAAGCTGCCGTACTCCTCAGAGACGTCCAGAGAGCAGCGTCAATGAGCTGGTTCGAGGTGCCATTTCGACAACAATTACTAATAGACCGCGGGGGACAACTCATGAGGGAGAAAAGGAAGTGCGCGGAATCATTCCGGTGGGTTTTCGGGCTCGTCAGACTCCGGACGTGCGGAGGCAAACAGTGCAATCAGGTCCATCCTATCCCCTGCAGCTGCTATCCTGGATTCGACTGTCTCTCACGGTCTATCAGGTCCATCCCTATCCCCTGCAGCTGCATTTAGATTCGTCTGGTGCTGGATTCGACTGTCTCTCACGGTCTATCAGGTCCATCCCTATCCCCTGCAGCTGCATTTAGAGATTCGTCTGGATTCGACTGTCTCTCACGGTCTATCAGGAGCGGATCGACCGGCTTAGTTCCCTGCCTCGTGCCAACCCCTTGCTCCTTGTTGGCCATCCGAGATGCAGTGCAAAGTCGTCACTGTCACAGTTTCACTGAGGGAGTTGATGCACCACGAAAGTCGATTAGAGAACTTCACACAGCCTTCAGGTTCAAAGAAAAATTCAAGTTTTCCCACCCTCCCTAACCCCCCGGTGACCTCGCCCAAGCTCGTTTCCCCGGGTTAAGGCAGTCACTTAACATTCCCTTGCGCTAGTGCTATCAGTTACAAAGACGTGTTCTTACTTCTCCCTTTCTTCTAGGCAGTTCTCGTCAGACAATACGAAGAGCAGAAACTCCTCTGTGCTGTGCTGGCTTTGCTTCCCCCTTTTTCTTGTACTGCTCAAAGTCGCCCGCTGTCGCTATCGGCATGGGTCACTGCGGCGTAAGCGCATAGATTCGCGTTTCACGTCTCGAGCATTGGTTCCACTACATGTAGACCTTCCGTTCCGCTCGTCGAAAAGCATTTGTGCCTCGAGAACTTGCAAGTGTTTGCTGTCGCGGCTCACGCAGGGGACTACCTCTTTTTTGTATAAGCACCTGCTGGTTGTAGGAAATGCTTGAGGAGACTGCCAGCTGCGAAAGATCAAAGGAGGTAAATGCGCTGTAGCACACACAAAACACAGGTAGATCTGGGTTGAGTGGCGGACGTAAGCGTTCAACAAACTGACCTACCTCAAGGGCCATCTAAGGGCGTAGGTCAGTGCTTTAAGCTCGTCGCTTCCATTGGCAGGCTACGCTCCTCAAGGGCCATCTTAGGGTGCAGTAACGGCAGCGCTACTCTTGGGCGGCAGGGCAGGAATTGCAGTGTCAGCACCCACATGGTGGCTAACAGTGCACGCCGAACCCGTGGGCAGCACTGAAACTGCGTTTTCGATGCTGTGCCTGCTCAAGACGGGGCTTCATTGACGAACCAGACCAAATAAACTGAAATCGTGGGCAAATGGTAGGTGTACACCAACAGCTTCGTACGTTTTTTGCCGTGATTGTCAACCTTTTCGCAGGAACGCTCTCACCTCAAATTCTAATCTCCCACCGACCTTTTGAAGTATTCGAAGAATTTGGACGCAGAGAAGTTGATCTTGGAAGCAAGCAAGAATTGAAACCTGAGCGACATCCGGAGAGCTATCTCCATCGACCGTAACTGTGTCAACATGGCTCGCTTCTTATGTATGCACTCTCTTCTGACATGAATTTGTTGTATGACTCATAATCAGTGCTGCAGTTTTAATGAAACTCTTGTAACTCTTGCAATCAGTTCCTCTCTACGCATCATAGTCTCTGCAGGATTGATTCGTTCCCATCTTCGAACATCCACGCACCCATCCTCCCCGCACTCCCGAATCAGATCGGAAGAATCTTCGAACGTAATACCCCGTCGGTAGCCAGCCGGAGACCAACCTTGTATCCCAAGGTCCTGCCAACCCGCCGGGATCCCTCCCCACGCCTCCTCTCAGAATACCGAAGACGGAAAGCAGTTTAACGAATGCGTCTGGTTGGCAGATTCATCACGTCTCTTTTTGCGGTGCCGCTGCTTGAGGACACCTTGACGTCTCCCCAAGCAGGAATTGCAGCACGTCGGAGAAAGTCTATACTGATGTGTGTGTCGACCACAAATATCAGTACAGGGGACAAAAGTACTAGCAAACAACAAGCAATGCAAGCGCTGGTGGAAGCTCTTGCCAACATCAAAAAAAACAGAAGCCGTTTCGTGAGCGAGGCTCGAGAGACGGATGAGTCCGGAAGTTGACTGAGCAGTGCGAGAACATGGTCGCCGACCTGGACACCAGAGACTAACAAATTGAAGGGGGGGGAAGGGGGCGCGGCGTCTTTGAATGATGCCTACTGTTTCCTTCCGCGTGAAGGCACACGGAAGAGGGCCTCCGCAGGGGTGGTGACCCCAGCGAATGAAAGGGCTCCTTTTCCGCGGCAGGATTTATCTAGCAAGGTGGCCGGTGCTTCTCACTGGCCCCGACGCACGCCAGCGTCCTCCTCCAAACCCTCGCTGCCTCTATTTATGTCTCTCTTTCTCTTTTCTTCCCGCCCACCCTGCCCCAGAAAAGATGATTGGGTGGACATCCCTTCTGAAAGCGGGTATGGACCCCATGCAGGTTCAAAAGATGGGTGATTGGGCATCAGGAGACATGATGACCCACTACGACGAGAAAGTCCTAAGGGACCCAGGGTGTGTTGAGGCGTAAAAAGCTTACACCGAGCCACTCGAAGTTCTCGTACAGAAAGTGAAGAACAAGAAGGCAACCCGTGTCCCCGACGTCGACTGCGAGACATGCCACCGAAGAACGGAGGGCTCCACAAAAGAGCTCTACGTTTTTTCCCAAGTGTGATAGATGTGGCTCTTAAGCAAGATCCCATATATTTACTACGTTTTACAAGGTTGCCGACCAAATTTACCAATTCTTACAAACGTCGCAATCATAGCAAGATGAATGAAAAAAGACCCCGCCTCGTTTACCCATGCCGTTCATTTGAAGGAATCCATCTGTGAGACTTACGCCGTCCAAGTGCCCGTGCCTTGCAACCCTTGAGTGCAAGTATAATATTATACTTCCTCCCGTTACGATACCGCTCCTGGGGGGCAGGGAAAAAGAGCGAAGGATGAAAAGCAATGGTGAGGTCCGTCCCCTTCGATGTGGTTGTTGCAAACGAATATGCTCCGAGGTAATCAACAAACCACGAAAGGGCTCCAAGCGCGGCACGTCAAGTGACCCACCGCCAGCAGCAAAGAAACGAAAGTGCGCCAGATGTGGTGATTCGGGTCACAACGTTTTGACATGCAAGAAGCAGGATGATACATAGCAGATCGGTGAATGTCGTTTTCCCTTGTTCCCTTATCAAACAAAGATGGAACCCAAAAAGCACCGAATTCCAATGTGGAGAGCGGCTCACAACGTGTACTTTCCGGACAAGAAGATGCCACATGTCAACATATGACACGGAAGATTTGTGTTTGCCCAAGATCATCCATTCTCTGTCGCCAGCGTCTCGACCCTGAGACGTGAATCTGAAAGTAACACCTCCCGCTTCAGGCAGCCTGTGATGCAGTCTGCATCTGATTGCTACCACCCACACATTGTGTTCGTGTCGTTGTACATTTTAGCCGCTCACCCAATGACACAGATCGTTCGACGGCTCTGTATATTGCCAGCGAGAACGGTCACTCAGAAGTTGTCAAGAAATTGATCGTAGCTGGTGCCACGGTCGACGTGCAGGACGATTGTATGTTTTACGATGCGAAGAATGTTTTTTTGTTCATGTGGGTGCTATGAGGCCCCCACGTGCGAGGCAGATGACATCACAGAAGAGGCATAGGTATTGCAGAAGGGGGTACAGCTACTGGACGTCCGGCTCAGCAAACTCGAAGGCTTGAATGTAGCCGGTGCTTCTCACTGGCCCCGACGCACGCCAGCGTCCTCCTCCAAACCCTCGCTACCTCTATTTATGTCTCTCTTTCTCTTTTCTTCCCGCCCTCCCTGCCCCAGAAAAGATGATTGGGTGGGTCGCGTTTCTGCGGACCTTGTTCAATGAGGAAGAGTGGAGGGACGTGAGTAGAAGCCTCCGAGGCCTCCCGGACGATACGACCCTTCTGACACTGGAGAGGCTTCCGATGTGGGCACTTCCGGTGCGTGTGCCCAGTCCTGAGCTGTACCGCAGAGTACAGGACTTGGTGAGAGCGCGTGATCAGAGCTCTCCTGCGCTGGTCAGTCCCGTAACACCGGTTGAGAAGAGGTCAACGTCTCAGCGGCGGGCGCTAAAGCGTGCCCTCGAGGACGTCCCCCTGATGCAGCCCGCCCTCGCATGAGGAGCCTGTACACGACTGCAGGCACAAGGAGGGTCAACAACTCGAACACGGCCACGTACAGGGAGTGGCGTGCGAGCGAGGGCGTGCATCCATACCCGACGACGGTCCGGAGGCTTGAGAACTTCGGCGGATACCTGTAGGCATGAAAGATGAGGCGTACAAGGCGCCCCACAACATCATCAACGCCATCTTAGCCGAGGACACGGCGGATGGTTGGGTTCTCGAGAATCCTGCTGACGACATCCGCAGGATGATCAGAGCGTTGAAGAGAGCGGCGCCTGACCCTGAGAGCGACGAGCCCCGAGGCGCCGCACAGTCCCGTCAGATCTTCGGCTTCGTGCGGACCGTTGGCGGGTACGGCGCGGATGTGCAGCTGCTGGGTGAGCACTTCACTCTCCATGCAGTCGATCCTGACGGAGGATGTCCGCGTCGGCGAGGGCGGCGTGAGGGTTGGATCGACTATGTTCAAGGCAACAGGGACGTGCAGTAGATACCTCACCTTTGAAAGCATCAATCTGTTGCCCCCTTTGCTCCTGCCGAATGGACCCGACAGCGTGCCAGAGTCTATTCTGTACTGCCCTGTCGAGGTCTTTTCCCTTCTGAAACTCATGGCCAAGGGGAAACGCCTCTTGTGCCCGTTTCCCGTCCATGCCTCGTTTAGGGATGCCCTCCGCGGGACTGCGGGGAAGCGGGGCATCCTGCAGCCGTTCAACGACGCCGACTGCTCGGGACGGACGAGGGCGCGTTTTCTAACCCACAGTGCCCGGATAGATGGTTGTTGCATCCCTTCTGAAAGCGGGTATGGACCCCATGCAGGTTCAAAAGATGGGTGATTGGGCATCAGGAGACATGGTGACCCACTACGACGAGAAAGTCCTAAGGGACCCAGGGTGTGTTGAGGCGTAAAAAGCTTACACCGAGCCACTCGAAGTTCTCGTACAGAAAGTGAAGAACAAGAAGGCAACCCGTGTCCCCGACGTCGACTGCGAGACATGCCACCGAAGAACGGAGGGCTCCACAAAAGAGCTCTACGTTTTCCCAAGTGTGATGGATGTGGCTCTTAAGCAAGATCCCATATATTTACTACGTTTTACAAGGTTGCCGACCAAATTTACTAATTCTTACAAACGTCGCAATCATAGCAAGATGAATGAAAAAAGACCCCGCCTCGTTTACCCATGCCGTTCATTTGAAGGAATCCATCCGTGAGACTTACGCCGTCCAAGTGCCCGTGCCTTGCAACCCTTGAGTGCAAGTATAATATTATACTTCCTCCCGTTACGATACCGCTCCTGGGGGGCAGGGAAAAAAAGCGAAGGATGAAAAGCAATGGTGAGGTCCGTCCCCTTCGATGTGGTTGTTGCAAACGAATATGCTCCGAGGTAATCAACAAACCACGAAAGGGCTCCAAGCGCGGCACGTCAAGTGACCCACCGCCAGCAGCAAAGAAACGAAAGTGCGCCAGATGTGGTGATTCGGGTCACAACGTTTTGACATGCAAGAAGCAGGATGATACATAGCAGATCGGTGAATGTCGTTTTCCCTTGTTCCCTTATCAAACAAAGATGGAACCCAAAAAACACCGAATTCCAATGTGGAGAGCGGCTCACAACGTGTACTTTCCGGACAAGAAGATGCCACATGTCAACATATGACACGGAAGATTTGTGTTTGCCCAAGATCATCCATTCTCTGTCGCCAGCGTCTCGACCCTGAGACGTGAATCTGAAAGTAACACCTCCCGCTTCAGGCTGCCCGTGATGCAGTCTGCATCTGATTGCTACCACCCACACATTGTGTTCGTGTCGTTGTACATTTTAGCCGCTCACCCAATGACACAGATGGTTGGACGGCTCTGTATATTGCCAGCGAGAACGGTCACTCAGAAGTTGTCAAGGAATTGATCGCAGCTGGTGCCAAGGTCGACGTGCAGAACAATTGTATGTTTTACGATGCGAAGAATGTTTTTTTGTTCATGTGGGTGCTATGAGGCCCCCACGTGTGAGGCAGATGACATCACAGAAGAGGCATAGGTATTGCAGAAGGGGGTACAGCTACTGGACGTCCGGCTCAGCAAACTCGAAGGCTTGAATGTAGCCGGTGCTTCTCACTGGCCCCGACGCACGCCAGCGTCCTCCTCCAAACCCTCGCTACCTCTATTTATGTCTCTCTTTCTCTTTTCTTCCCGCCCTCCCTGCCCCAGAAAAGATGATTGGGTGGGTCGCGTTTCTGCGGACCTTGTTCAATGAGGAAGAGTGGAGGGACGTGAGTAGAAGCCTCCGAGGCCTCCCGGACGATACGACCCTTCTGACACTGGAGAGGCTTCCGATGTGGGCACTTCCGGTGCGTGTGCCCAGTCCTGAGCTGTACCGCAGAGTACAGGACTTGGTGAGAGCGCGTGATCAGAGCTCTCCTGCGCTGGTCAGTCCCGTAACACCGGTTGAGAAGAGGTCAACGTCTCAGCGGCGGGCGCTAAAGCGTGCCCTCGAGGACGTCCCCCTGATGCAGCCCGCCCTCGCATGAGGAGCCTGTACACGACTGCAGGCACAAGGAGGGTCAACAACTCGAACACGGCCACGTACAGGGAGTGGCGTGCGAGCGAGGGCGTGCATCCATACCCGACGACGGTCCGGAGGCTTGAGAACTTCGGCGGATACCTGTAGGCATGAAAGATGAGGT
>JAPJBO010001388.1:0-46618 GCA_030068145.1 Diplonema papillatum | reverse complement strand
CCCCAAAACGACCACCACAAGACGACCCACCACAAGACGACCCACCACAAGACGACCCACCACAAGACGACCCACCACAAGACGACCCACCACAAGACGACCCACCACAAGACGACCCCAAAGTCCCCCAAAACGACCACACAGACGACCCACCACAAGACGACCCCACCACAAGACGACCCACCACAAGACGACCCACCACAAGACGACCCACCACAAGACGACCCACAAAGTCCCCCAAAACGACCACCACAAGACGACCCACCACAAGACGACCCACCACAAGACGACCCACCACAAGACGACCCACCACAAGACGACCCACCACAAGACGACCCCAAAGTCCCCCAAAACGACCACCACAAGACGACCCACCACAAGACGACCCACCACAAGACGACCCACCACAAGACGACCCACCACAAGACGACCCACCACAAGACGACCCACCACAAGACGACCCACCACAAGACGACCCCAAAGTCCCCCAAAACGACCACCACAAGACGACCCACCACAAGACGACCCACCACAAGACGACCCACCACAAGACGACCCACCACAAGACGACCCACCACAAGACGACCCCAAAGTCCCCCAAAACGACCACCACAAGACGACCCACCACAAGACGACCCACCACAAGACGACCCACCACAAGACGACCCACCACAAGACGACCCACCACAAGACGACCCCAAAGTCCCCCAAAACGACCACCACAAGACGACCCACCACAAGACGACCCACCACAAGACGACCCACCACAAGACGACCCCAAAGTCCCCCAAAACGACCACCACAAGACGACCCACCACAAGACGACCCACCACAAGACGACCCACCACAAGACGACCCACCACAAGACGACCCACCACAAGACGACCCCAAAGTCCCCCAAAACGACCACCACAAGACGACCCACCACAAGACGACCCCAAAGTCCCCCAAAACGACCACCACAAGACGACCCACCACAAGACGACCCACCACAAGACGACCCACCACAAGACGACCCACCACAAGACGACCCACCACAAGACGACCCCAAAGTCCCCCAAAACGACCACCACAAGACGACCCACCACAAGACGACCCCAAAGTCCCCCAAAACGACCACCACAAGACGACCCACCACAAGACGACCCACCACAAGACGACCCACCACAAAACGACCCACCACAAGACGACCCACCACAAGACGACCCACCACAAGACGACCCACCACAAGACGACCCACCACAAGACGACCCACCACAAGACGACCCACCACAAGACGACCCCAAAGTCCCCCAAAACGACCACCACAAGACGACCCACCACAAGACGACCCACCACAAGACGACCCACCACAAGACGACCCAGTCCCCAAAACGACCACCACAAGACGACCCACCACAAGACGACCCACCACAAGACGACCCACCACAAGACGACCCACCACAAGACGACCCACCACAAGACGACCCCAAAGTCCCCCAAAACGACCACCACAAGACGACCCACCACAAGACGACCCACCACAAGACGACCCACCACAAGACGACCCACCACAAGACGACCCACCACAAGACGACCCACCACAAGACGACCCACCACAAGACGACCCCAGAGGTGTTGTTCGTCCTCCGGGACACCCGCGTCGCAGAATCTGCAGGTTGCTTGCTCCCATCGCTTGCCGGTGTGTACCGCGTTGGCAATGACAGCACTGACCAGGCCCTGCTGGTAGCCGGTGATGGCGCCCTTCTCCAGCAGGTCTCGCATGGCACCCCCGTCGATGCCGTCCTCGATGCCGAGGAGGGATGCCCTCGTCTTGACCACCTCCTTGTAGCGCATCGTCCGCCCGGCCTCCCGCAGCTCGTGCTGGAAGTTGTGCCGAGCGGTCTGCGCCCGCTGCCTCTCCTTTCGTCAGCGGCTCGACGTTCTGCACAACCGTCCATTCCCGTCGCCAGCCCGTTCCTTTTTTCCTTCAAGGTGTCGAATCTGGGCCACGTCCATCCGATGTCCGTGACCGCTTGCTCGAGCAGGAACACTGGCCCCTCCTTGCTTCGCCCCGGTGCCGAGCGCCGGGGGGGCGGTCCCTCCTTGCTTGCCGCGCTGCTCGGATGGCAACAACCAGCGGCGCCAAGTGCGACTGCTTCACCATCTGCTGCGAAAACGTGTTCACCCGCCGATGTATCGACACGCGGGTCCAATCTGTGCCCCCGATACAGCGTGTTCAGCATGACGGCATCGCACCTCCTGGCGCCGCCGGTCCGCAGCGAATGAACATCAATTTGTTGCATTAGTGTGATTGTCAAGCCTTCGACTACCCTGAGCAACGTACTATGCACACTCCGTGTCTACGTCACAGCAGATGGAACGCGTTTGTTGCGCCGCCGCGGGGGCGGCCTACGAGTGGGTGTCGTTGTGGCCTCCCGCCCGGAGCCATCGTTGGAAGACCCCTCGCTCGTTTCTTCGCGTTTGCGTCGGTTGGCGCGCCGGGTGGACGCAGCCGGGGGCTGCGTTGCATTGGGCGGCGTTCGCCGGGCGGGGGTGCTGGCCCGGAGTTGCGGTCCTCGCCAGGTGCCTCGTTCTTGTCGTCGGCGTCGTCTGGTCGGTCTCCCGCCCGGTGGTGGCCACTCCGGCAGCACACGGAGGCATTGGCGCAGCCGCCGCAACGCGTCAGGTGGTGCGCTCCGCAGCACTGCGTGAGGACACCGTCACCGGGCTCGTGGTGGTCCCGGCAACACTGCTCCAGCGTGCGCTGTGAGCTCGAAGCGCCATCAGCCACTTTGGGCCTCCAGCCGTGTGTCGTTGGTGCAATTTGTTGCATGAGTGTGTGGTCCTTTTTAAGATGGATTGTGTCTGCGCTCTCTCTCCCTTAAGGTTGCCGCCCGAGGGAACCGGCTGTGAGCCGAAACTCGACGCCGGTCTCTCCGGACTGCACCACTTCGCGGCGGATCACAAAGAACCCGCCCTGCAGGAGGCACGCGCCCAAGACCCGTGCATAGCACCCTCCATGTTTGCACCTTCCTCGGATGCTGCGGTCGGGAATGGGCGTCAATGTAGTTGGAAGACACGTTCCCCTCCCCCGCGTTCTGTGTGTGGGGTTACCACCGAGCAACTGCCGCAGCAGCAGCAGATACGTTCTTCTCCCTTGACTCACTCCTGTCAAGGCATGAAAGATGAGGCGTACAAGGCGCCCCACAACATCATCAACGCCATCTTAGCCGAGGACACGGCGGATGGTTGGGTTCTCGAGAATCCTGCTGACGACATCCGCAGGATGATCAGAGCGTTGAAGAGAGCGGCGCCTGACCCTGAGAGCGACGAGCCCCGAGGCGCGGCACAGTCCCGTCAGATCTTCGGCTTCGTGCGGACCGTTGGCGGGTACGGCGCGGATGTGCAGCTGCTGGGTGAGCACTTCACTCTCCATGCAGTCGATCCTGACGGAGGATGTCCGCGTCGGCGAGGGCGGCGTGAGGGTTGGATCGACTGTGTTCAAGGCAACAGGGACGTGCAGTAGATACCTCACCTTTGAAAGCATCAATCTGTTGCCCCCTTTGCTCCTGCCGAATGGACCCGACAGCGTGCCAGAGTCTATTCTGTACTGCCCTGTCGAGGTCTTTTCCCTTCTGAAACTCATGGCCAAGGGGAAACGCCTCTTGTGCCCGTTTCCCGTCCATGCCTCGTTTAGGGATGCCCTCCGCGGGACTGCGGGGAAGCGGGGCATCCTGCAGCCGTTCAACGACGCCGACTGCTCGGGACGGACGAGGGCGCGTTTTCTAACCCACAGTGCCCGGATAGATGGTTGTTGCATCCCTTCTGAAAGCGGGTATGGACCCCATGCAGGTTCAAAAGATGGGTGATTGGGCATCAGGAGACATGGTGACCCACTACGACGAGAAAGTCCTAAGGGACCCAGGGTGTGTTGAGGCGTAAAAAGCTTACACCGAGCCACTCGAAGTTCTCGTACAGAAAGTGAAGAACAAGAAGGCAACCCGTGTCCCCGACGTCGACTGCGAGACATGCCACCGAAGAACGGAGGGCTCCACAAAAGAGCTCTACGTTTTCCCAAGTGTGATGGATGTGGCTCTTAAGCAAGATCCCATATATTTACTACGTTTTACAAGGTTGCCGACCAAATTTACTAATTCTTACAAACGTCGCAATCATAGCAAGATGAATGAAAAAAGACCCCGCCTCGTTTACCCATGCCGTTCATTTGAAGGAATCCATCCGTGAGACTTACGCCGTCCAAGTGCCCGTGCCTTGCAACCCTTGAGTGCAAGTATAATATTATACTTCCTCCCGTTACGATACCGCTCCTGGGGGGCAGGGAAAAAAGAGCGAAGGATGAAAAGCAATGGTGAGGTCCGTCCCCTTCGATGTGGTTGTTGCAAACGAATATGCTCCGAGGTAATCAACAAACCACGAAAGGGCTCCAAGCGCGGCACGTCAAGTGACCCACCGCCAGCAGCAAAGAAACGAAAGTGCGCCAGATGTGGTGATTCGGGTCACAACGTTTTGACATGCAAGAAGCAGGATGATACATAGCAGATCGGTGAATGTCGTTTTCCCTTGTTCCCTTATCAAACAAAGATGGAACCCAAAAAGCACCGAATTCCAATGTGGAGAGCGGCTCACAACGTGTACTTTCCGGACAAGAAGATGCCACATGTCAACATATGACACGGAAGATTTGTGTTTGCCCAAGATCATCCATTCTCTGTCGCCAGCGTCTCGACCCTGAGACGTGAATCTGAAAGTAACACCTCCCGCTTCAGGCTGCCCGTGATGCAGTCTGCATCTGATTGCTACCACCCACACATTGTGTTCGTGTCGTTGTACATTTTAGCCGCTCACCCAATGACACAGATGGTTCGACGGCTCTGCATATTGCCAGAGAGAATGGTCGCTTGAAGGTTGTCAAGGAATTGATCGCAGCTGGTGCCAACGTCGCTCCCCCCAGTCGGGCCTAAATCCGACGGGTTTGACCTCAGCACCATGAAGGTGCAAGGGCGGGTCCTGCTGGACATGCGACGGGCCGAGTGGCACCATGTGTTGCGGGGCAGCTGGGTCAGTCCGCCTGGGCGCAGCTAGCTGAGCGCCCATCCTTTGACGGGGTGCAGCACGGTGTAGACTACGTGCGCCCAGCGATGAACGCCGCCAAACGACGGCGAGTGCGGCGCTGCGGAAGGCCCTCACGACCATTTTAGCCGGGGGCGTCTCCTACGCAACGCGCTAGGGGCGCGGCGCCGGCAAAGGAGACCGCCGGGGCGACTCCGGCGACAGCGGTGACGTTCGGCCGCGTCCCCCGCCGCGTCCTCCTCTGCTGAAGGGTCCTCCGGACCCTCCTCGGGCGACGAAGGCGATCGGATCGCATCAGCTGGTGCCTTCGACGCCTAGACGATCCACACGTTTCTCGGATTTACGGCTGGCATTGCGACGGCACGCAGACATTTCTTCTCCTTGAACTGCTTGCAGAGAGCCTCGAGCAACGGCTTAAACGGGCGAAGAAGGGTGCATCAACAACAGCATCACGCAGACCATTCCTGTCCTGGGCCGAGTATTATTCGATTTGTCTTGGTTTGCTTCGTGGAGTTGGTGCTCTACATAAACATCGCTGTTTGCACCGTGACATCAAGCCACAGAACATCATGCTTCCATCCGAAGGGGTTGCAAAGCTAGTCGACCTTGGAATCTCAAAGGAGAAGGCCGCCATGACGGCCACGGGTACCCAAGCGGGTACTTTTCCCTACATGGCGCCTGAGGTTCAGAACAACCATCGATACTCGTTTCCTGCTGACATGTACAGCGTGGGCTGCACAGCATGGCAGCTCATCAATGGGCGCACACCGTGGGAATGGGTTACGCTGCTTGGTTTCTTGGCCCAGCATCAAGCCGGTCTTCCAATGGACAGCATACAGGCAACACCCACGATAGCGCCCGGGCTGGTGGAGCTCATAGCAAGCCTGCTGAAGTACAACCCAGGAGACCGGTGCACGAACGCTGATGCAATAACTAAATGTCAGCAACTGAGAGAGCAGCATGTGTAGAGACGCAAGAACTACGTCGCAGATGCGTACAGCAGCGAACGTTAACAGCGAGAACTGGATTCGCCCCCGAAAAGGGATGAAAGAGTTGCGACGAAGCCCGTTTCCGGTATGTCTTCTTTGTCACAGCGCGGATGCTGACAGGGAAGTGGAGATGGTGCAAGCTGTCGACAGGCGAATAGAAGAAGATTGGGCAATTGCGAAGGAAAGAATCATGATCACTCACCTTCCAACCTCCTTTTTGACCACCTTGTGTCTGCGGTGTCTACTTTTCACGTTGCCACTCAAAACAGAATCAGGACTATCTAGTGGTATTCTGTAGCCCCTGAGCAGACGAGCGCCCCACGACCGAACGCAGCGACCCCGTCATCGATCGAATGTAGATGACAGAACGGCCACAAGCAAGAAAAGGGCCTTCTTCAAGAGCACTCAATCCAGCTTTACACCGCAGTGCGAGGTTTCCCAACACGGGCAGGCTAGGGTCACGTAGAATCTAAGGAAGAGTCAAAACAATCTAATCAACAACCGACAGACGGTTTTATTGCTCTCGTTCAAGCACCAGATACTTCTTTCTTTCACAACAAGCCCATGCACTTCTTCCCATCCCGACTCCCTCTTTGCTCCATATTACACACTGCGACTACAACTCATTGCGGAAGCACGCTCTCGTACTTATGCCCATTCTGTCTCGAATGCTGCACGGAGAGAGTGAAGTCCAGCCTCAGAAGCCGGAGTTCAAGAGGGGCCACCCGAGTCGCACCCGAAAAGCGGATTGGGTACAACCAAACCGCGTGTGAATGCGCGCCCGAAAGACGGGTGTGACACCCTCTTCAAAAGCTTCAGCCTCTGAGGCTGGACTCCACCGTGTGTTCTTTTTAGACGCTGTCGGCCGTTCAACTGTCCACATGACGTCAGCCGTGCCCGCGCATTACTGCAGTAAGTGGGGGTGGTAGTAAAGCCCCCCCCGCTAGGCATGATGGTCCGCCTTCTGTGTCCGTGGCTTAAAGGACCGAAACACGGAGCAGACGGGGCCAGTGCGGTGTTGAGCACATATCCATTCCAAGCACGTTCTTGCAATCCCCCTAGCCTAGGCATACCCCCTGCAATTCCCCTAGGCTAGGCATACCCCCTGCGATCCCTTCACCCTTTTCCCTTTTCTATTTTGCACTTTCTTCGAAGAAGACTTGCTAGCATCAAACATGCGTGAGAGGCAGTGTCCTGCCTCAGCATTAAACTAAGATTTCCCCCCCGTCTCTTTTCTTGCCTTTCCCTCACCCCTCACAACCAGCACCAAGAACAACGTCCCCCCGTCTCTTTTTAGCCGCATGCAATGTGTGAGGCAACTGAACCGCCCAGGTGGGACCTTCTGATCATGATAATTTGCCAGGTTGCCACCTCCCACAAACTGCAGGGAGCAGCCAGCTGGATCTGGCCGAGGCTACGTCAGGACGGATTTGGCAGGTGAGCAGCGACACCTCCCCATATTGCGCAGCACGAGAGTACCGGGGAAAGCCTGCCACGCGTCACGTGTTCGGCGGTACTGCAGAGCCACGGGCCTACGGGTCAGGTGGCTACCGATTTCCCCTACTAAAGCATCAAGGCGTGGCGCACCTTGGGGCTTGGCGCTTGCGCTGAACACAAGCTCGTAGAGACGGTCAGCCACAGGGCAGAGCGGGACGGGGTTGGTACTGTCCTGCCTTCGACTCAAGCTTTGGCCAACTGTGGTTGACTGTCACGTTCCTGCACCCGGAGCGGCCTTTTTCTTTTTCTTCTCTTGTTGGTAGGTGTCATGGAGGGGCCTTCACGTGGTGACACTGTTGACCGCACCTTACTGGGGGGGGTCGAATACAAGAGGTACCTCTTCTATTCGGCGTGCCGATCCTGCAATTTTCCCGAAAAAGAAATGGAAAAAAGTACCGCAAACCCGGAAACCGCGGGAACTCCCTTCTTCTTGAAAGACGCACGCAATTTGTGGTCCCCGGGTCTATTTTTCACGGTTCTCTTCATCGGAGCTGAACGCGAGCACAAATTCGCCGAAAAAGGTCTGCTACACGGGCCAGCAAAGAAATGTCACCAACCAGTGGGTCGATTCCCGTCCTTTCCATTGAAACCCTGTGGGTTCCACGCCCGGTGCCCCGCATCTGGTAAAGACCCACGAACCACGCACATATATCTTGGTCCCCGCGTCTATTTTTCACGGTTCTCTTCATCGGAGCTCATCGCGATCAGAAAACCGTCGAAAAAGGTCTGTTATGCGGACCAAGAAAAATCCAACTTTTTTCCAGATTTCCACAATGCCTCTTGTATTCAAGGTACCTCTTCTATTCAAGGTACCTCCTGTATTCGACCCCCCCCAGTAATTGAGTCGCGGTCGCCGATCCCCCAACCGCCAGCATCATGTACTTGATGCGACGCGGAACAAGTGCTGACAGCACCGCCCGGCGAATAGAGGGCCACAAAAGTGGCAAATCGACCGGTCGGGGGGTGCTTAGCAGCCAATGGCCTGATGGCTGAGTGCACACCTAAGCAGGGCTGCATCCTCGTGTTGTAGCCGTGTTGTGTATAAGGCTTCGTGGGGGCCTGGTCAACCACCTCATCACAATAGGCGCAACCTTTCTCGACAGTGATTGGACAGTCGGGATGCCGGGGGCGGGTCTCCATGAAGAAGAGAAAAGTAAAGCGAGACCTGCCCCCTGCGCCTGCTGTCTCCGGCTGCTTCGGCAGACGACACATACTACTACTACTACTGTGCAGTCTATCGACACAGATTGTTGCTGCGTATCAAGTTCAAACTACATTTAATACTCTTGTTACTACATTTGTACTGGCGGGAACATCTTCGGAACAACGGTTGCACATGAACGAGAAAACAAAGCCAACGAAAAAGTGATAATGCGGGAAACCCCCCCAGAGACGTTTGTACCCTGTACACGTGAAGCGCAAGAGACCTTTGCCTTATCATTTTCATTGCCTTCGGTCAGTTGATGCTGATCGTCCGTTTATCAGTGCAAGCCCGAACTCCGGAAATGTTCTTTTCTATTTCTTCTTCTTTTTCTTCTCACCTGCAACCACGTCCAGGAATGGGTTCAGGGTAGTGCGCCAACGAAAACTCTACTCTCGCGGTGTACAGTTTTGAGGTGTTTTCTTTTTTACATAAGCGCGAGCTTGGACGGAAATGCTCGACGAAGCTGCCAGACAAAGAACCGATTGGATCCCAAGTGCTGTAACTACCGAACCACGTGTTGAACGGACGTGAGATCATGCGGGTCTACCCCTACACGACAAGACAAACTAACACAACATGTCAAAGTCCTGAGAGAGAAAACAACACACGGTGGTGTAAGCGAAGAACAAATCAGATTGTGTTTGTATTGTATTTGCCCTTCTATCTATATTTCCTCCCTTCCATTCGGAGTCAAAGCAGCTACGTCGAGTATTTTTTGTCTTCTCTGAAGCCAGGATCACGCCTCTTTCTTGCGATAACCAGCAACTACCTCCTTAGAAAGCATACTTGTTACAGCTAAAAAGGGACGTTTGCAGCGGCTTAACCTGAACGCGTACAGGCCAAATAGGCTCGAGGAAGGCACTCACGATGGGGAAGAAATTCAAGACAGCGTTTCTGAAGTGATCTGTGGCCACGAATCTCAGCCTTCCGCCCGCCTGTGATGTTCATCTCTGCAAGAGACTAATGTGTTCGCTAACTGGTCCTCCATTTCTGCCGTGTTGACACTTCCCTGTTTCAATCAGCCTGTTTTCTTCGCTGAATTTCTGAGCGGGAACATCTTGAACCTGTTCGTTGCTTACCTGCTACCAGTTCAGCAGCAGGGTCGACAGGACAACTTGGGGAACTCCGCCACGTGTGGGCACCTGGACAGCTCTGGGCACTCGCTAATTTTTACATAAGCGCAGCCAGCTTGGAAGGAAATGCTCGATGCTGCCAGACAAAGAATAGAAGGGATCCCAAGTGCTGTACCTACCGAACCACGTGTTGAACGGACGCGAGGTCATGCGGGTCTACCCCGTACATGACAAATCACACAAACACAACAGGTCAAAGTCCTGAGTGAGAAAACAACACACGGTGGTGTAAGCGAAGAACAAGCCTACCTGCGATACAAAAGTCGCAGATACGACTGCCAACAGCTGGCCAGTACCGTGCCGGCACCCTGCGACAGGACGCAGGAGACACCCACAGATTTCACGGGAGGCCCGTGCATTTTTGCTGGAGCGGTACTTTCTGGCAACTCCTACAAACCCGTGTGCACAATGATCCGCGTGTGTCGCCGTGTGAACGTTCTGTTGTGAGTTGATGTTGTACATCAGCGCCAGCTTGAAAGGAAATGCTCGACGATGCTGCCCGACAAAGAACAGAAGGGATCCCAAGTGCTGTAACGACGAACCACGTGTTGAACGGACGTGAGGTCATGCGGGTCTACCCCCTACACGACAAATCACACAAGCACAACACGTCAAAGTCCTGAGTGAAAACAACACACGGTGGTGTAAGCGAAGAACAAATCAGATTGTGTTTGTATTGTATTTGCCCCTCTACCTCTATATTTCCTCCTTTCCATTCGGAGTCGAAGCAGCTACGTCGAGTATTCTTTAGTACTAACAATCCTGCGGATTGCCCTTCAATGTATTGTGCAGGCTAAAAAAACGTAGGCAGCGTGTTTTGGTGGTTGATCAGAATTTCTTACCTGAATATACACAGGGTAAGTACAAGTGGGAAAAACGATCAACCGGCACGCACAAACAAGACGAAGCGCCTGTCTTTTTTGTTTAAGAACGTGCTTTGTAGGATATACGTGGGAGGCTGCCAGCTGCGAAGGAGCAAAGGAGGTAAATGTGCTGTAGCCCACACGAAACACAGGTGAACCTGGCGGGCGTAAGCGTTCAACGAAAAAGACCCACTTTGTAGTTGGATTGTAGTTGGATTGTTTCTCTCCCTCTAGCCTCCTTCGAAGTAAGCACAAGGCAGCCCCTCGAGTATTTCGTGTGTGCTTGACGTGGGCAGCTTTAGATCTACACCTGATGACACCTCAACCACAATGTGTTGTCGACAACAAACAAGGAAAAGAATAAACAAAACTCTAAACCCACAATAAACGCTACAAAACTACGCATCTCTTTCTGGTGAGGACCTGCGCCTCTTCTAAAGCCCCCCCCCCTCGTACTTTTTAGGTGAAAAACATCAGATGTCTCCTGAAAAAGCTAAAAGTACACCCCCCAAAGTTTCAAGAGTGACTCGTACTATTTAGCCACTATTCAACTACCTTTCAACCAGAGTGAGCCTCATGAGGTCTCACTCTAAGTGTCCAGCGAGCGCTCTTAGCCGGACCTAAAACTTAAAAGTCGTTGCGGCTGGGGGCACCCTTAAGACTTTTACAAAACAACACTCGTACTATTTACCTAAATAGTACGACTGCCTACACGGTGCACTAGTCAAGGACTTTTTTGACTTTGACTAGTGGTTTTACTAGTCAACATTTTGACTAGTAAAATGACTAGTGCCACTAGTAACGGGACCGTCAAGGTAGTAGTGCAGTTTCTGTGCTTTAATGGTTGCTCACACGGCCAACAAAGCTGGGTGAGGGCTCCGCAAACGCGGTGAGAAGAAGCGGCGGACACCCGCCGACATGGCACGACCCCCTTCTGCGGACAACGACGTTCACCCGTGAACCGCCCCCGCAGCTCGACCCATCTGCTGTTACGTAGACACCGACTATGTGCACAGTGCGTTGCTCAGGGTAGTCGAAGGCCTGATCATGAGATGCCTGTAAATATCAGATGCCTGTAACGAACAGATGCCTGTGAGGGACAAATGTCTGGGAGAACGATTGTCTGTAGTCACTACTGAGCGAGGCCTATAGCGAGCAGATTCCTGCAATGAACAGTTGCCTGCTATGCGCAGATGCCTGTCGACAGATCCTGTAATGAACAGACGGAACGCTCGGATGGAATGATGCAAGTGCGTAAACACGACAGGAGAAAAGTACATGTGCGCCGGTAAGGCGAGACTAAAGGCAGCAGTTAAAGTATGGGAAATCGTAAAGTTCGGGCGAAGCAAAGTTCGGGCGATGCTAAGTTCTGGACCAGAATCTGGTAGACTGACTCAAATTACCCAAGGGGACCCAAAAGCCACGAGATATTGAGAAACTCGGCAAAGAAAAACGCAAATGTCGGGCACATTAGACCCCGAAACCCAAACTGCTGCCTCTACGCGCGAAGCGCAGCACTTTTTAGAGTGAAAGTTCGCTTGAAACTCCGGGGCACTTTTTATAGCGTCATTTCAACGGTCTCCATAACAGGAAGTTTTCCCCGGGAAATGACACCGTGATGGCAGAGTGAACAGCGCAAGCCTTCACGGCTGGAGGTCCCGGGTTCGAACCCGGGCGAGGCACTTTTCCGGTCGACAATGATTTACGGGGTTTGTAAAGTTCGGAAAGCAGCAAAGTTCGGGCGAAACCAAGTTGCTAAGTTGTGGTGATGCAAAAGCAAAGTTCGGGCGAAGCTAACTTCTGGTGAAGCAAAGTTCGGGCGATGCTCAGTTCTGGTAGACTGACTCACGTTACCCAAAGGGACCCAAATACCGCGAGTTATTGAGAAACTCTGCAAAAACGCAAATTTCGGGCATGATAGACCCCGAAAACCAACAACCCCCGAAAATCATTTTCGACCGGAAAAGTGCCTCGCCCGGGTGTCCTCGGCCGGGTTCGAACCCGGGCCTTCAGGCCTGAATTGTGCGGCAAATACCCGGTGCCGAGTCACGGATCGAGAAAAACCCGGAGCGGGGGAAATGGACTACTAGAAAAACGCGTACGACGGTAGGCTAAAAAAGTGTCCCCGGGCTTCGCCCCCGACCCGGGGTTGGCTCGACAGAGCTATTATCATATCCTCGTCTCGGACCAAGTAAACAGTGTCCCCGGGCTTCGCCCCCGACCCGGGGTTGGCTCGACAGAGCTATTATCATATCCTCGTCTCGGACCAAGTAAACAGTGTCCCCGGGCTTCGCCCCCGACCCGGGGTTGGCTCGACAGAGCTATTAGCATATCCTCGTCTCGGAATGTCCGATTCCACTGATTCCGACTCACTGATTCGAAATCCGCTGGCTCCGTGGCAACAACAGATTTCGTCGCGGACCCGGAGCCCGATCACGAGCCTGAGGCTCGTGCAGGCCCGATGAATCTTGAGGACTGTAACCTCGATGAGATGCCGGAGGCCGCAAAGTTCTTTTATGGCAAAACCCATCGCATGTATATGCGAAGGGGTAAGAAGCAGTGTCTGCAGGATGCTCTGACACGTGCTTTAGTCACAAAGAAGTGGAGTGACACTGCATCGGAGGTAGCAGACAAACTTGCCCGTTTCGAAATGAAGCGGAAACGCGAGCAGGGTGGAGAGAGCAGCGTGTGTGTCGAATCAACCCAAGCTGAGAAGCGTTGTCGGCTTGTTCAGTCTGTTGCCTTACCTACATGTGAAACTGGACTAGGTTATAGTCTACCAGAACCGAAAAAGGATTCCGGGTGCTACGGTGGCCGTGCACGTTCTTGGGCGCGTGCCTCGTGTTGGGCGGGTGTTTTGTAACCCGTGAAGTTCTTTTCTGGTGCAATCCGACGAGACTGGCGCTGAGTTTTGTCTCACAGCTGGTTTCCTTAGGCTGCAACCTCAGGGAGAGGCAACGACAGGCGCAATTCACCTCAGAAAGGACCACACACCCCCACTCACAAGGACAACGCACAGTCACTATTTTTTACAAAGTCTCAAGATCTTTCTTTTTTCTTTTTTGCACAAAGATGTAAAAAAGAAGTAGTTAAGTTTGAAAAACGTGTGGAAAAATGCAAAGATCTTTGTAAATCCATGCGGTATATGGGTCGATGCCAACTCCCCCCCCCAGCGCTGGATTCCCCAGCTTTGGAGGAGCGTACAAGATGCAGACCTTACTCAAAGTGGCTCGGCGTATCGCCCGAACTTACCCATCGGCAGACGTGTCGTCGAGGAACAAAGACTCGCCAAAAGAAGGACGAAAGCTTCTATGTCTTGGTGGGGGTGCACAGGAACCCGCCCAGGGCTTGCACCATGTCTGCTCGTCGTGAACACGACAACAAAAGATCGCTCTTTGGCACAGCTTTCGCACTATTTCTGCTGAGTCCCTCGTCTTTTTAGAGTTAAAGTTCGCTTGAATTTCCGGGGTTTTAGGGTCTCTCACTTGTCGTCTTTTTCATCGATGCGACAAAAAGAAAAGACGAAAAAGACCAACCCGAATAATTAGCTACCGCCACTGAGGGCGCCAGAGGCTTTGCTTGACAAATCGAGGTCAGCCTGGTGGCTTTCTGCAAAGACCAGAAGAAAGCACTCCCTCGCAGCTCGCCGGGAAAGGGCCACTGCGGTGAAACTAGAGCGGTCTGGTCCGGATGGAGAGGTCTTTCGTTCCGGGTGAACTCGCCTGTTTCCACCAGTTGCACCACAAGTCTTTTCTACGACGTCACCGACATGTCTACCAGCGAACCACACCCACGGCCAAAAACCATCGTCAGAAGAGCTGTCGTGCCACACACCGTGCGGTCCTGGGATGGAGAGGGGCACTGTAGAGCGCGTATTGACAACCATCGACGAGCAACCTGTGCAACTACGGAGAAGAAGACTCCCAGACCGAGAAAGAGGTGGCATTCTGACAGGTTTACTGCCTGTGCTGATTATTTGACTCAACACGGGGAATTTTACTAGGTCAGGACGATCTCAAGGATTGACAGATTAGAGCTCTATCTCGATGAATTGTGTGGTGGTGCATGGCCGCTCAGTGACTTGTCAGGTTGATTCCGTTAACAAACAAGATCTCGACCCTTAACTAGGTGGGCGTGTCGTTGTAGGGGATATCTTTTGGCATCGGCGGCTTGCTGCTTACCCGAGACGCGCACTACTTCTTAAGGGGACTGAGCCCAAACCAGAACTCAGAACTTGATAACGACTTCCGTCCCTTCGCGGAACGGAACTCCTTCCAGAATCTTCGGAATGAAACGACCGCCCAGATAGTAGTAGGGGCCCGTTGAACCTGGCAGCACAACGATTTGCAATCTGCGCAAGTACCTCTTTTAGATACGGAGAACTCACGAACGATATCATGGACTGCTGGGTCTACGAAAAGAACCGCATTGAAGGCGGGCTGTCAATGACAGCGCCAACTTCCGCCGTCTAGCTCGTGTGCATCGACCAGCAACAATTGACTCGCGCACCCCTGCTGGCTCGCCTTGAAATCCCCCTGTGGGGCATATAAAAAAGAATAGGCGTGTGTTTGTTTTGTACTACGTGCCTACAAGGCATTGTTTCTACAAACAGAAAACAGTCCTTTTGGCGATCAGGTCTCTGTCGAATAAGTGTACAATTATCCGCCCGCGCCCCCCCCGACCGCCTCCCTTTACTTACATCTTCACAATAGCTATCACTTTGGCTAGCCCACGCGGCCCACTTGTTATGAGGTTTCACGTGGTAAACTGTCTAAAGGGGGCAGGGAAGGAGGGCGTGTGTGCAACAAAGGCTCTGGCAAAGTATTGAGATGGTGATGTGCAGGCGGGGTAAGCGATATGGGTCAATGCCAAACCCCCCCCCCCTTTGCACTTCTTCAGCTCAAAAAATTCTTAGTCAAACCCGGGTACTTCTGGGCTCAGGATCCCCCAAAAACAACTTCTGAGTGCTATTTCTCACCAGATGGGCCCCGTGCCATGCATAGGAGCCCACAAATTTACCCCAATGGGGTGTCTAGTACCCCCACCCCCCCTTGCGGGATGATCCAAAACAGGGTCAAAAACAGGCATTTTTTTCTGATTTTCTACTGTGGTGTGGGAATGGGTGGCAAGGGTCGGCACCTGGAAAATAACGTGGTTATTCTGCTCCAGGTGACCATGGATGCACCAAAACAGCCTTGAAAACACCTGTATTTACGTGCGGATTCCTCATTGCCAGCTCCGAAGACTCGTGCCTGCTCACCACACCAGCCACTGTCTGTCCGGTATGCTAATAAGGGGGTTTTGGATGCAATGGGGGGCTTTACCAGTAGTTTATGGCGGCATGTGTCATTTTGTTGCTGCAGTTTGTCTTTTTGCCCGGAGATTCCGAAAGAAAACGACACATACATAAAGCCCCCCAATGCGTCCAAAAACCCCTTATTAGCACACCGGACAGACAGTGTCTGGTGCGGTGAACAGGCAGGAGTCTTGGGGGCTGGCAATGAGGAATCTGCACGTAAAAACAGGAGTCTCCGAGGCTAATTTGGTGCGCGCATGGTCACCCGGAGCGGAATACACATTTCTTTCTCCAGGTGCTGACCCTTGCCGCCCATTCCCAGACCACAGTGGAAAATCTGAAAGAAATGCCTGTTTTTGGCCCTATTTTGGATGTGCATGGCACGGGGCCCATCTCAACGGGTTCCCCGTTGTACGCCCACCTGGGTGGGTGAGGAGGGCCTCTTCTTCTTGTTGCGTCCGGGGGTTGACAGGAGGTTCGGTTCGTTGGACTGGTGGTGGCCGCGGCGGCAACATGCCGCCGGTCGCCTCTGCGTCAGCGTAGGGAGCCTCTTGCACTCTTGGCAGGTTCCTCTGCCATGCGTGCGGCAGGCATGATGCCCGCTGCGGCAACACGCCGCCGCCGTCTTGCACTCGCCGCACTTCGTCGTGCTGTGCTCTGCGCACACCGCGATCGGCTGCCCATCGTTCGCGTGGTGATGGTGCCGGCAGCACATCTCTACCGTGGGCACGTCCCTTCGGACGAGTGCTCTGCACGCCTCACACTTCCCTTTGTGATGGGTCGCGCACGTGACGAGTGCCTTCTCTATATCGACACCCGGCATATGCACGGGGTCTGGGTGCAGTTGTGGTGGGGCAGGCAGGGCCCACCTCGCCGCTCTCCCGATCGTCCAGTCAGGGTACGCCGGGCACTGCGTCCCTACATCGCTTCCTTTCACTTGTTCCTCAAGTATCGTCCCCGTGTGTGCCTCGCGAAAGCGTGGCCTGGGCCGTACACCCGATATCCCCGAGATGCCCATGAACGACAGCGACGTCGTCGGGCACACCCTCTCCCCTCTCATGCAGCTTCCCAGCCCTTGCTGTGCCGCCAGCTTGTCCAACGCGCTCATCATGCAGCGCAGGACGTTTCCCCGTTCTCTCACCCCCTTCGGCGCATTCCCGTGCAGCGGCATGCTGAGGCCCGAGAAGAGTTCAAAGTCGATCGCAAGCTCTAGCATTGACGCCTGCCCGCTCTCGGTCCACTGCATGTCAGACAGCCACGCTACCAACGCATAAAACGTCGGTAGTCCCCAGGTCTTGTTTCGCTCCCACGTCCATGCCGGGGCAATCCGCGCAAAGGGGTGGTCAAATTTCTCGGCAGGCATCGCATCCGCTCTCGACCAGGGGGTCGTGGGGTTCCTGGCTACCCAGCCACGTGCTTCGAGCCCTGCACGTTCCGCAAGGATTTCAGCCATCATCTCCTGGAGCCGCCTCGATAAGTGGGCGTTCCCCGGTACAACCACACCATGTTCCAGCGTGCATCGGGGCCACTCGGTTCGGTTGGCCGCCATCAGCCCGGCGTGTGCTTCCCGCCGGCGAATGTGTGAGTATGCGTCGCAGTCCCAGTAGATATGCTGTTCGTTCTCCATCACGCCGCTCCCACAGTGCTTGCAGCTGGGCGCCTGCGGCTCAGCTCCAGCCTGCCTCATCCGCGACGTGAACTCCGCCGTGTTCACACCCCCCGCAATCGCAACTCGAATTAGCTTCGCCGTGTGCGCGGAACATTCCCTCGTCTTCCAGAACGCATTCGTGCGCTCCAAGTCGGCTCTTTCCAGCCCCTGATCTCCTGGCCTTCTCGCCATCAGTCGGGCCCACGTCCTCGTTCTCAGGTCCGCCCTCACTTCGTGCCCCCTCTTCGAGGGCGACGAGGCCAGCGGGTCGAACACTGCACCATTCCGTCGTAGCGTAGCGCTGCCGGCAACACATTCGACTGCACAATACGGACCCGCTTTTCGTACCGGAATGGCGCGTGGCGGAGGCCCTCCGCTAGGGCCGCCGCCCTCTCTACCCTCTTAGAGTCGGACCTCTCCTTTCTGTTCTTCGCCGTTGAGACTAGGGCCCCCAGACACGTGACGGACTTGCTAAATCGCAGCAGCGCATTTCCGCTTCGGAGTCTGAGCGTCGACTGGTGCCTCTGCCTCGTCGAGAATGCGATGGTCTTCTCGAGGTTTAGCTGCATGCCGGTGAGTGTGCAGAACTCGTCAACAATGTCGACTCCCTTTTGCAGTGCGGCCTCCGACAGCCTGGACAGTAGTGTGGCATCATCCGCGTACGACTTAGGACTCACACCCTCAGCTTCTTTTTTGACCGCTTTCATCACTACCGACAGCAGGGCATTGATGAGTATGACGGACACAGGGCACCCTTGAAGGATACCGTTGGTCACACTAAACTCCCTGCCCACCCCTAGCGGCAACTTGAAGCGTCTTGCGAGCAGACTGTAAATCGCCCTCAGCGGCTTGAGAACCCGACCGTGCAGTCCTAAGTCCTCAGCCAGGCGTAGCACTACCTCTCGCGGGACCATGTCGAAACACTTCCGGAAGTCCAGCGCCACTCCGTAGAGCGGCTCTCCGTCCAGCAAGGCGTCCTCCACCTCGAGCCCTATCTCCATCAAGACGTCCTCGATCCGGTGGCCCGGCCGAAAGCCTTTCTGTCCTTCTTCGATCCACCCCTCCTGCCACAGGACAATGTCCGCAAGCCTGCGGCAGGCCCACAAGCGGTACACGGCGGACGTGACGGTTATCGGCCTCGTGTGCAGCGGGTCTTGGCTCTCATCTTTCGGCACCATCGACACCAGCGCAGTTGTCATGCTTGCCGGCCAGTCCCCAGTCGCTTCGACCAGGTTCATGACGTCTGCAAGTGCATTCAGCAGGGGGAGCGGCAACTCCCGCAGTTCAGCCATGCGCCAGCCATCCACCCCTGACGCGCTTTTCTTCGGCTTCTTCCTCAGCAGAATTCGCAGCTCCTCCCCCGTGATTGTTCCGGCTTCCATCAAGTGTGGGCCGATGTGATCCTGGAACCGATCCCGAAACGGCTCGTACTCCGGCTCTGGCCCGTCCTTGTACTTACGCAGGATAGGGTCCCACGCAGTGTTCAGCGCCTCGTCCATCTCGTCAACATTTGCAGTCACTCCCGCCCCCGTTCGCAACACCCCCGACGGCTCAGCGCGTCCGGCGCAGATGGTTGTCAGACATCGTCTGCTCGCATCGGCCCTCTCGTTCAGCTTGTCTCGGTACTTCGTAAACCTGGCCGCCGATCCTTCCCTTCCGAGCCTACTCGTCTCTTCCCGCAATGCCGTGAGAAGCTGCTTCGCCTCCTCATGATCCGGGAATCCTTCTGTCCCTTGGCCACCTTTCATGCACGCCTGTGCCAGCCGTCTGCTGTTCTGCCAGCAACGGGATACTTCATGCGGAACTGCCTCCGGCCCGCGTCGCTGCGCAAGGTAGCTGCAGATGCGTTCCATCCTGTGGATGGCCTTCCGGAGCCGTAGCTGTCTGCTGTTCGCCGCCCCCGACCCGTCGCTCGCAGTGCTTGCCGTGATACAGACTCTCTTAGGCGACGTCTTTATCCCCCGGCCGGTACTCCTTCCCCTTTCTTCCGCAGGGATTCCGAAGGCATCCTGCAAGTACTGCTCACTGACTCGTGACCACTCGAGCCAGGCCTCTTCCACTCGCTGTGCTGCCAGCCGTTCTGCGAAATCGGAGTTGGTCAGTCTCTGTACGGCTTCCCTGTTAGCTTCTGTGTCCGAGAGGCCCCACTTGGGTCCCCCCTCGGTAGGGATTTCCCGCGGTACTTTAAATCGCCACACGATTTGGCGCAGCGCCGCAATGTCCAGGGTCATTGTCACGAGCCGGTGTCCCGGTACGTTCACCGCGGTGGTGACGCATTGACGGAAAGCTCCCGTCGTTATTCGGTTGAGGAGTATGCGGTCGATCCTCGTGCCTGTCGTCCGGGCGCTGGTAAAGGTCGGTGGTGGTGGTGTGTCACCGGTACGCGCATGGTGCAGTTCCGCTGCGTCGGACCATCCGTTCCTTAGTGCCTTCCGCAGCACAGGGGACCGGTCTTCTTCCGTGTTCAGGTCACCCATCACCATTATGGGGACGTCACCGAGGCTATCTGCCTCAACAAAGGCTCTGGCAAAGAATTGAGATGGTGATGTGCAGGCGGGGTAAGCAATATGGGTCAATGCCAAACCCCCCCCCCCTTTGCACTTCTTCAGCTCAAAAAATTCTTAGTCAAACCCGGGTACTTCTGGGCTCAGGATCCCCCAAAAACAACTTCTGAGTGCTATTTCTCACCAGATGGGCCCCGTGCCATGCATAGGAGCCCACAAATCCACCCCAATGGGGTGTCTAGTACCCCCACCCCCCCTTGCGGGATGATCCAAAACAGGGTCAAAAACAGGCATTTTTTTCTGATTTTCTACTGTGGTGTGGGAATGGGTGGCAAGGGTCGGCACCTGGAAAATAACGTGGTTATTCTGCTCCAGGTGACCATGGATGCACCAAAACAGCCTTGAAAACACCTGTATTTACGTGCGGATTCCTCATTGCCAGCTCCGAAGACTCGTGCCTGCTCACCACACCAGCCACTGTCTGTCCGGTGTGCTAATAAGGGGGTTTTGGATGCAATGGGGGGCTTTACCAGTAGTTTATGGCGGCATGTGTCGTTTTCTTGTTAAGCAGCGGTTGCCAGATACTCCCGTAGCACCTATTCACGGGTTTGCAGGGGTAAAAAGGAAGCCCGGGTTGGGGAGGGTGGTGGGTTTGGTGCGTCGTATTCTTCTTTTTTTGTTCTTTCTCGGTTCTGGTGGTGCTGCTCCTTCCTTCTCGTCCTGTGTTGGGCTACGACCTTTTTTGTTCTTTATCGGTTCTGAGCGTTTCCATATACCTTTTCCTGCTTTGACATGCAGTCCCTTCCAAACTGTACCTCTCTTGGTGTTCGGGGGTTGGGCCGTATGGTAATGTCTCGGGAAACGAAGTTTGTGGCGTCACAAAAGCGACAGGTTGCCAAAGCAACCGGGTGCCGAGCTTAAGCAAGGCGTTTGTCAATGGAGAACCAGTCCTGTGCCGTTTTAGGGCCGGCAGGTCTCAACGGGTCGTCTTGAGATGTTTCCCCTCCCTGGAAGATCTTCTCGTTGCGGGATGTACTTGAGAGTTCTTCCACGAAGAAGTTCCTGCGTCGCGCCGAGGTTTGGCCAATTGAAAATAAAAGATCTATTTTGTTCTCTGTCCCTTCTTTTGGTTGCCCGTATTACCAAATTGCCAAGTACAATTATTCGTCTTGTCCCCTCCTCACCCCCTTTTGCAAGTGTGAAAGCAAGTAAAAAAGAAGCAGAGGCAGCATGTACAGCTCAGCTGCCTCAAGATCCCCTTGACTTTTCCTTTACTTCGCCCCATAGCTGGACACATCCCCCACCCGGTTGATTTTCTTTTGATCACCAGATATCTCTTTTCCTGACTGGCAACACGCTGTTCTGCCAGAGCGCACACTTCTCCACTTTCTTCAGCAGAGCATTGAATACTACTGCGAACGAACCAGGAGTCTCGTGGCATTGCTTGGACCGAGTCCTCCGAGAAACGGGGGGTAAACTCTGCTCTCCAGCCGGACGGTACAACAGTGCTTGTTTGCTCTCCGTATTGCCTGGCGACACCTAGCAAGAAAGGGTGCATCACTGGGGTTTAGGTCTGGGTTCAGATTGAAGGTAGTGTGAGTGGCGCTCTCGGGGGGGTACCCGCGGCTCCTGGTTAGTTCCAGGCGACGGGTACCGCGTCGTCGAGTGCAACGTGGCCGAGGCGATCATTTCCCTCACGTTCGACATGGAAAAAAACAGGGGAGATCTCATTCTCTTGCATCGGGCCGTACCGTGAACGGCAATAGGTCTCCTACAAGCCTCTGGCCGACAGAACAATGTAGGTAAGGGAAGTCGGCAAACTCGATCCGAGACTTCGAGAAAAGGATTGGCTCTGAGGACACATGCGGGATTGTCAGTGCGGGTTTAGGTCTGGGCTCAGATTGAAGGTGCTGCGAGTGGCGCTCTCGGGTGCTTCCCGCAGCTCCTGATTTCTTCCAGGCCTTCTTGCATGTTGTGCCCGCAATGAAGTGCCAGCTTGGAACTGTTACGAACAAGAGGAATCCAATTGGCTGATTAACCCACAGCATTTCGCTTCATCACAGCGGCACGAAGGCGTCTTTTGTAAGTGACACCAGATCTGTGATCGCCAGTCAGAAACAGTGGCAGGCCAGCCACGCCGAGTGGTGCACGACCAAAGCGAAGGCAGAGACAGCGCTGCTGTCCGCCATCAGAAGGCGCACGACGCTCGGCTGGCCGCGTTGGAGTTGCGAGACCAAGCATGGGCCGAGGCGAAGCTTGCCCGGAAGGCGGAGGCCGCAGCGGAGAGCGGCCTTGGCGGGGCAGAGGAACCGTGACGGGTACAAACGGGCCCTCGTAGAAGAAGAGTACCAAGCCGCCAGGGAGTGCCAGAGCGAAATGCGGAGGAACCGAAGAATCATCGAGGAAGAGCTGCGGTTGGAGGCGGAGCTGAGCCGCGAAAAAGCGGCGTCGAAGCTGCAAAAGAGCCGGGATCGGATATCAGAAGCACAGCGATCCCGTGCCTTGCTATCCTTCGAGCGCCGGTCGGCTGAACTTCGGAAGTCGGCCCGCGAGCTGGAGCTCGAAGCGAAGAAGAATGCGTGGCAGGCGGCGGAGACTGAGCAGGCCGCCCTCATCCTCTCCGCCTTGAACACATCTGGAGGCGAAGCCACGTTGCTGGCAGACGCAGCATCCAGCCCGCAAGCTGCCGTACTCCTCAGAGACGTCCAGAGAGCAGCGTCCATGAGCTTGTTAGAGGTAAACCGTGCCAGCTGTTGGCTGTTGATGGAGTGAGGAGACATCAATTGTGCATTTGTTATGATCAATAAGAAATGCACAGCACGAGGCTCATCGAGTCGTGCCTTAGCGGACACGGGCTCTCCCATGCCCATCAGCAGCAACGTCTGCTCTCTTTTGTCGGAAGCGTCGGCACCCGAGCTGGAGTTCGAAGCGAATAAGAACGAGTGGCAGGCGGAGGAGACGGAGCAGACTTCCCTCATCCTCTCCGCCTTGAACCCGGAGGCGGAGCCACGTGGCTGGCAGCCGCAGCATCCAGCCCGCAAGCTGCCGTACTCCTCAGAGACGTCCAGAGAGCAGCGTCAATGAGCTGGTTCGAGGTGCCATTTCGACAACAATTACTAATACATAGTTACGAAAGATTCTTCAAGATATGTAAAATTGAGCGGCCGAAAGAAATCTTCTCGAAAATAGAAAGACTTTTTCTTTTGCAAAATATAGCCTATTTTTTGGTGACTGCATAGATGTGAAAGAAAGCTCATGAAATGATAAATCGAGGAAAAAGCTAAGAGAACCCATTCATGAACGGTCACACGGAGACCCTAAAACCCCGGAATTTCAAGCTAACTTTAACTCTAAAAAGTGAGCAGCAAAACTGACGCTATTTGTGCGCCGATGGTTTTAGGATGAAGGAGCTGAATTTCATTGCGTCGAACGTGTTGATTTTGACGTTTAGCTTGTCACAGTTATCGTCAAAGTCAGCGTCTTCCTCGTGAACAATGTGGGGAAGCCCCGAAACACCAATGAATTCTTGGCGACCCTGTTGGCTCAGTGAAAGCAGGCGACCTCGCAAGTTCGAACGGTGCTGTTCGGCATGTGTTGAGCCGCCTCTTTTGCAACGCTGAAAAAGCTGTCGCAGCGAAGGCAAATGTTCGTCCTCCTCCCATTCCTCAGTCGAGACGGCTACTGGAAGCGCTTCGTTGCAATGGCGTCCGGTGCAGATATGCTGGGTACAGCTTGGCCGGTCCGCCCCGGATTGCTGTCTACCGCGTCGGTAGCCGAGGAGCCTGCGAAAGCTGGAACAGAGCCGGATCACCTTTTCCTTGGTGATCCAGGCTCTGTTCCAGCTTCTTCTTTTTCTTCGTTTCTGGAACTACGACAAAGCCACTGATCCTGTGCTGCTTGATTTCTTGCCGAATCAAACGGTCACCAGCCTATCGGTCGTCCCAGGGTACGGTTTGTCAGAAACCCAACCTCTCGCGCAACCTGCTCCAGAGCCTTCTTTCCCGCACGCTTCTTTCTTCCATGTCAATACTTGTAATACGCCTGAGCGTTTTCAGACATGTCGGCGACAGGCTTGTCTGTCGCCGACATGTCTGTATTAGTAATAGACCGCGGGGGACAACTCATGAGGGAGAAAAGGAAGTGCGCGGAATCATTCCGGTGGGTTTTCGGGCTCGTCAGACTCCGGACGTGCGGAGGCAAACAGTGCAATCAGGTCCATCCCTATCCCCTGCAGCTGCATTTAGTTTCGTCTGGTGCTGGATTCGACTGTCTCTCACGGTCTATCACGTCCATCCCTATCCCCTGCAGCTGCATTTAGATTCGTCTGGATTCGACTGTCTCTCACGGTCTATCAGGAGCGGATCGACCGGCTTAGTTCCCTGCCTCGTGCCAACCCCTTGCTCCTTGTTGGCCATCCGAGATGCGGTGCGAAGTCGTCACTGTCACAGTTTCACTGAAGGAGTTGATGCACCACGAAAGTCGATTAGAGAACTTCACACAGCCTTCAGGGTGTGGTTGGTTCAAAGAAAAATTCAAGTTTTCCCACCCTCCCTAACCCCCCGGTGACCTCGCCCAAGCTCGTTTCCCCGGGTTAAGGCAGTCACTCAACATTCCCTTGCGCTAGTGCTATCAGTTACAAAGACGTGTTCTTACTTTTCCCTTTCTTCTAGGCAGTTCTCGTCAGAAAATACGAAGAGCAGAAACTCCTCTGTGCTGTGCTGGCTTTGCTTCCCCCTTTTTCTTGTACTGCTCAAAGTCTCCCGCTGTCGCTATCGGCATGGGTCACTGCGGCGTAAGCGCATAGATTCGCGTTTCACGTCTCGAGCATTTGTTCCACTACATGTAGACCTTCCGTTCCGCTCGTCGAAAAGCATTTGCGCCTCGAGAACCTGCAAGTGTTTGCTGTCGCGGCTCACGCAGGGGACTACCTCTTTTTTGTATAAGTACCTGCTGTTTCTAGGAAATGCTTGAGGAGACTGCCAGCTGCGAAAGATCAAATGCGCTGTAGCACACACGAAACACAGGTAGATCTGGGTTGAGTGGCGGACGTAAGCGTTCAACAAACTGACCTACCTCAAGGGCCATCTAAGGGCGTAGGTCAGTGCTTTAAGCTCGTCGCTTCCATTGGCAGGCTACGCTCCTCAAGGGCCATCTTAGGGTGCAGTAACGGCAGCGCTACTCTTGGGCGGCAGGGCAGGAATTGCAGTGTCAGCACCCACATGGTGGCTAACAGTGCACGCCGAACCCGTGGGCAGCACTGAAACTGCGTTTTCGATGCTGTGCCTGCTCAAGACGGGGCTTCATTGACGAACCAGACCAAATAAACTGAAATCGTGGGCAAATGGTAGGTGTACACCAACAGCTTCGTACGTTTTTTGCCGTGATTGTCAACCTTTTCGCAGGAACGCTCTCACCTCAAATTCTAATCTCCCACCGACCTTTTGAAGTATTCGAAGAATCTGGACGCAGAGAAGTTGATCTTGGAAGCACGCAAGAATTGAAACCTGAGCGACATCCGGAGAGCTATCTCCATCGACCGTAACTGTGTCAACATGGCTCGCTTCTTAGTAAGTATGCACTCTCTTCTGACATGAATTTGTTGTATGACTCATAATCAGTGCTGCAGTTTTAATGAAACTCTTGTAACTCTTGCAATCAGTTCCTCTCTACGCATCATAGTCTCTGCAGGATTGATTCGTTCCCATCTTCGAACATCCACGCACCCATCCTCCCCGCACTCCCGAATCAGATCGGAAGAATCTTCGAACGTAATACCCCGTCGGTAGCCAGCCGGAGACCCAACCTTGTATCCCAAGGTCCTGCCAACCCGCCGGGATCCCTCCCCACGCCTCCTCTCAGAATACCGAAGACGGAAAGCAGTTGAACGAATGCGTCTGGTTGGCAGATTCATCACGTCTCTTTTTGAGGACACCTTGACGTCTCCCCAAGCAGGAATTGCAGCACGTCGGAGAAAGTCTATACTGATGTGTGTGTCGACCACAAATATCAGTACAGGGGCCCTGCGGAGGCCCTCTTCCGTGTGCCTTCACGCGGAAGGAAACAGTAGGCATTATCAAAGACGCCGCGCCCCCTTCCCCCCCCTTCAATTTGTTAGTCTCTGGTGTCCAGGTCGGCGACCATGTTCTCGCACTGCTCAGTCAACTTCCGGACTCATCCGTCTCTCGAGCCTCGTTCACGAAACGGCTTCTGGTTTTTTAGATGTTGGCAAGAGCTTCCGCCAGCGCTTGCATTGCTTGTTGTTTGCTAGTACTTTTGTCAGCGAATGAAAGGGCTCCTTTTCCGCGGCAGGATTTATCTAGCAAGGTGGCCGGTGCTTCTCACTGGCCCCGACGCACGCCAGCGTCCTCCTCCAAACCCTCGCTGCCTCTATTTATGTCTCTCTTTCTCTTTTCTTCCCGCCCACCCTGCCCCAGAAAAGATGATTGGGGGATGACGTTTTTGGAATACCGACGGACAATGTCCCACCCTGGGGCCGTGGCCGGGGTGGGTGGGTCCCCTAATACTGGTCCAATACTGGTCCAATTTTGGTCCAATTTTGGTCCAATTTTGGTCCAATTTTGGTCCAATTTTGGTCCAATTTTGGTCCAATTTTGGTCCAATTTTGGTCCAATTTTGGTCCAATTTTGGTCCAATTTTGGTCCAATTTTGGTCCAATTTTGGTCCAATTTTGGTCCAATTTTGGTCCAATTTTGGTCCAATTTTGGTCCAATTTTGGTCCAATTTTGGTCCAATTTTGGTCCAATTTTGGTCCAATTTTGGTCCAATTTTGGTCCAATTTTGGTCCAATTTTGGTCCAATTTTGGTCCAATTTTGGTCCAATTTTGGTCCAATTTTGGTCCAATTTTGGTCCAATTTTGGTCCAATTTTGGTCCAATTTTGGTCCAATTTTGGTCCAATTTTGGTCCAATTTTGGTCCAATTTTGGTCCAATTTTGGTCCAATTTTGGTCCAATTTTGGTCCAATTTTGGTCCAATTTTGGTCCAATTTTGGTCTAATTTTGGTCCAATTTTGGTCCCCGAAAACTATGCGCAACTATGCGGAACAGCCCAAACAACTATGCGGAATGCTTTGTGCGCTTCACTCGGTGACAATGATCAGTTCAATGAAATGAACGCGAAAGGAAGAAAACTAAACGAATTGCACTTACGATGGGGTAACCCCCCGAGATAGCCGCTGAATGGTGAGAGAAACAGGCTAGCCCAGGAGGTCACACCACCAAACCCATATCGCCAGTCAGGAACTGCCTAACTGCAAGTGCCATGTCGGCCATATTCTTATCGGAAATTGCCGATAACGGAACCCGTGACGGAAGGTCAGCAGGATTCCCGGCGCTTTTTACCCAGCGCACAGATAAGGAAATGTTCATGTGGCGCAGGCGTGTGAGCCCGTTCACCACGGCATCGTTCAAAGTCTGCGATCGCAGACATGCCCCTTTCCGCGCAACACCCTGCACCGTCGTGTTGTCAACCACGACGGTGACCGTGCCGCCCGCGTACTTGTCAGGCACTGCCGACACACAAAGTTCAAATGCAAGGGCCTCCAGCTCGTTGATGTGAAGGCCCTTCTCTTTCCTGGACCACCGCGAGCCCAGAACTTCGATCGCGTTGGTGGCGACGTCAACCAGCACGCCGCCCCATCCCTCGAGACTTGCGTCCACAAACACGGTGAGCGACGGCACCCGGGCCGCCACTGGCATTCTTCGCTTCTCCAACACCGCGCGAACCCAGCCGTCGAGTAGCCGCTGCACACTACCCGAGAGGCGAATCGTCTGGTCGACGGCCTTCTCGCCCCGGTTCAGCGCATTCGTCAACCGGCGAAGAAACTTCAAGGCGAAGTAGAACTCGCCGACATAAACACCCACGATGGCCGACGCGTGCAGCAACCGACCACCCAGCGTCTCCAGACCGGACGCGGACATCGCACCCTTGCGCACCTCTTCCAGATCCCGTGCCAATTTCTTTCGACAACCTTGCCGAAATGCCGACCTTCCTGCCCTGGTGGTCCCAGTCCACCCCGATAAACTCGTACCGGGTGCTGGCGGTTCTCGTGTCTGCGTCTTTCCACGTTACCTTCGAACGAGCTGCCCGCAGGATGATCAGAGCGTTGAAGAGAGCGGCGCCTGACCCTGAGAGCGACGAGCCCCGAGGCGCCGCACAGTCCCGTCAGATCTTCGGCTTCGTGCGGACCGTTGGCGGGTACGGCGCGGATGTGCAGCTGCTGGGTGAGCACTTCACTCTCCATGCAGTCGATCCTGACGGAGGATGTCCGCGTCGGCGAGGGCGGCGTGAGGGTTGGATCGACTATGTTCAAGGCAACAGGGACGTGCAGTAGATACCTCACCTTTGAAAGCATCAATCTGTTGCCCCCTTTGCTCCTGCCGAATGGACCCGACAGCGTGCCAGAGTCTATTCTGTACTGCCCTGTCGAGGTCTTTTCCCTTCTGAAACTCATGGCCAAGGGGAAACGCCTCTTGTGCCCGTTTCCCGTCCATGCCTCGTTTAGGGATGCCCTCCGCGGGACTGCGGGGAAGCGGGGCATCCTGCAGCCGTTCAACGACGCCGACTGCTCGGGACGGACGAGGGCGCGTTTTCTAACCCACAGTGCCCGGATAGATGGTTGTTGCATCCCTTCTGAAAGCGGGTATGGACCCCATGCAGGTTCAAAAGATGGGTGATTGGGCATCAGGAGACATGGTGACCCACTACGACGAGAAAGTCCTAAGGGACCCAGGGTGTGTTGAGGCGTAAAAAGCTTACACCGAGCCACTCGAAGTTCTCGTACAGAAAGTGAAGAACAAGAAGGCAACCCGTGTCCCCGACGTCGACTGCGGCTCCACAAAAGAGCTCTACGTTTTCCCAAGTGTGATGGATGTGGCTCTTAAGCAAGATCCCATATATTTACTACGTTTTACAAGGTTGCCGACCAAATTTACTAATTCTTACAAACGTCGCAATCATAGCAAGATGAATGAAAAAAGACCCCGCCTCGTTTACCCATGCCGTTCATTTGAAGGAATCCATCCGTGAGACTTACGCCGTCCAAGTGCCCGTGCCTTGCAACCCTTGAGTGCAAGTATAATATTATACTTCCTCCCGTTACGATACCGCTCCTGGGGGGCAGGGAAAAAAAGCGAAGGATGAAAAGCAATGGTGAGGTCCGTCCCCTTCGATGTGGTTGTTGCAAACGAATATGCTCCGAGGTAATCAACAAACCACGAAAGGGCTCCAAGCGCGGCACGTCAAGTGACCCACCGCCAGCAGCAAAGAAACGAAAGTGCGCCAGATGTGGTGATTCGGGTCACAACGTTTTGACATGCAAGAAGCAGGATGATACATAGCAGATCGGTGAATGTCGTTTTCCCTTGTTCCCTTATCAAACAAAGATGGAACCCAAAAAACACCGAATTCCAATGTGGAGAGCGGCTCACAACGTGTACTTTCCGGACAAGAAGATGCCACATGTCAACATATGACACGGAAGATTTGTGTTTGCCCAAGATCATCCATTCTCTGTCGCCAGCGTCTCGACCCTGAGACGTGAATCTGAAAGTAACACCTCCCGCTTCAGGCTGCCCGTGATGCAGTCTGCATCTGATTGCTACCACCCACACATTGTGTTCGTGTCGTTGTACATTTTAGCCGCTCACCCAATGACACAGATGGTTCGACGGCTCTGCATATTGCCAGCGAGAACGGTCACTCAGAAGTTGTCAAGGAATTGATCGCAGCTGGTGCCAAGGTCGACGTGCAGGACAATGGTATGTTTTACGATGCGAAGAATGTTTTTTTGTTCATGTGGGTGCTATGAGGCCCCCACGTGCGAGGCAGATGACATCACAGAAGAGGCATAGGTATTGCAGAAGGGGGTACAGCTACTGGACGTCCGGCTCAGCAAACTCGAAGGCTTGAATGTAGCCGGTGCTTCTCACTGGCCCCGACGCACGCCAGCGTCCTCCTCCAAACCCTCGCTACCTCTATTTATGTCTCTCTTTCTCTTTTCTTCCCGCCCTCCCTGCCCCAGAAAAGATGATTGGGTGGGTCGCGTTTCTGCGGACCTTGTTCAATGAGGAAGAGTGGAGGGACGTGAGTAGAAGCCTCCGAGGCCTCCCGGACGATACGACCCTTCTGACACTGGAGAGGCTTCCGATGTGGGCACTTCCGGTGCGTGTGCCCAGTCCTGAGCTGTACCGCAGAGTACAGGACTTGGTGAGAGCGCGTGATCAGAGCTCTCCTGCGCTGGTCAGTCCCGTAACACCGGTTGAGAAGAGGTCAACGTCTCAGCGGCGGGCGCTAAAGCGTGCCCTCGAGGACGTCCCCCTGATGCAGCCCGCCCTCGCATGAGGAGCCTGTACACGACTGCAGGCACAAGGAGGGTCAACAACTCGAACACGGCCACGTACAGGGAGTGGCGTGCGAGCGAGGGCGTGCATCCATACCCGACGACGGTCCGGAGGCTTGAGAACTTCGGCGGATACCTGTAGGCATGAAAGATGAGGCGTACAAGGCGCCCCACAACATCATCAACGCCATCTTAGCCGAGGACACGGCGGATGGTTGGGTTCTCGAGAATCCTGCTGACGACATCCGCAGGATGATCAGAGCGTTGAAGAGAGCGGCGCCTGACCCTGAGAGCGACGAGCCCCGAGGCGCCGCACAGTCCCGTCAGATCTTCGGCTTCGTGCGGACCGTTGGCGGGTACGGCGCGGATGTGCAGCTGCTGGGTGAGCACTTCACTCTCCATGCAGTCGATCCTGACGGAGGATGTCCGCGTCGGCGAGGGCGGCGTGAGGGTTGGATCGACTATGTTCAAGGCAACAGGGACGTGCAGTAGATACCTCACCTTTGAAAGCATCAATCTGTTGCCCCCTTTGCTCCTGCCGAATGGACCCGACAGCGTGCCAGAGTCTATTCTGTACTGCCCTGTCGAGGTCTTTTCCCTTCTGAAACTCATGGCCAAGGGGAAACGCCTCTTGTGCCCGTTTCCCGTCCATGCCTCGTTTAGGGATGCCCTCCGCGGGACTGCGGGGAAGCGGGGCATCCTGCAGCCGTTCAACGACGCCGACTGCTCGGGACGGACGAGGGCGCGTTTTCTAACCCACAGTGCCCGGATAGATGGTTGTTGCATCCCTTCTGAAAGCGGGTATGGACCCCATGCAGGTTCAAAAGATGGGTGATTGGGCATCAGGAGACATGGTGACCCACTACGACGAGAAAGTCCTAAGGGACCCAGGGTGTGTTGAGGCGTAAAAAGCTTACACCGAGCCACTCGAAGTTCTCGTACAGAAAGTGAAGAACAAGAAGGCAACCCGTGTCCCCGACGTCGACTGCGAGACATGCCACCGAAGAACGGAGGGCTCCACAAAAGAGCTCTACGTTTTCCCAAGTGTGATGGATGTGGCTCTTAAGCAAGATCCCATATATTTACTACGTTTTACAAGGTTGCCGACCAAATTTACTAATTCTTACAAACGTCGCAATCAGAGCAAGATGAATGAAAAACGACCCCGCCTCGTTTACCCATGCCGTTCATTTGAAGGAATCCATCCGTGAGACTTACTCCGTCCAAGTGCCCGTGCCTTGCAACCCTTGAGTGCAAGTATACTATTAGGTGTATTTCCGTTATATCCCAACACGCAAGGCAATCCCATTGGGATATAAGGGAACAAAATTTGTTTGTTGGGATATAAGGGAACAAAATTTGTTGTCCCATTGGGATATAAGGGAACAAAATTTGTTGACCACAGAACCTGGTCAGTCCGACCAGCCTGGACAGACCAGACAGCCTGGACAGCCTGGACAGCCTGACCAGACAGGTCCGTCCGACCAGCCCGGACTGACCAGACAGCCTGTACAGCCTGACCAAACAGCCTGGACTGACCAGACAGTCCGACCAGCCTGGACAAACCAGACAGCCTGGACAGCCTGACCAGACCAGTCAGTCCGACCAGCCCGGACTGACCAGACAGTCCAACAAGCCTGGACAAACCAGACAGCCTGGACAGCCTGACAAGACCAGTGAGTCCGACCAGCCCGGACTGACCAGACAGTCCAACCAGCCTGGACAAACCAGACAGCCTGGACAGCCTGACCAGACCAGTCAGTCCGACCAGCCCGGACTGACCAGACAGTCCAACCAGCCTGGACAAACCAGACAGCCTGGACAGCCTGACCAGACCAGTCAGTCCGACCAGCCTGAACTGACCAGACAGCCTGGACAGCCTGGACAGCCTGACCAGACAGCCTGGACTGACCAGACAGTCCGACCAGCCTGGACAAACCAGACAGGCTGGACAGCCTGACCAGAACAGTCAGTCCGACCAGCCCGGACTGACCAGACAGCCCGGACAGCCTGGACAGACCAGACAGTCCGACAAGCCTGGCAGGCTGGAGGCTGGAGCCTGACCAGTCTAGTCCGGCTGACCCAGAGTCCGACCAGCCTGGACTGCGTGACCAGACCAAGCCCTGGCGGTTGGTGCTGCAAGATCAACAGGAAGGGTGGGTCTTCTAGGTCCTTGGGTTCTTTCAATGGGAAGAACGGGAACAAAATTAGTTACCCAATGAACAGATGCAGAACCTGTCCTGCTGTACGAAGGTACAAGGTTGTTAAAAGTCCACACGAATCACAGGAGGTAGAACATGATTCATGGATTAAGTTTGAAAGTACGAATCACAGGACGTGGAACATGATTCGTAGGACCGCTGAGCACAAAGTTACCAAGTTTTCAAAACACCGCAACGGAGCAGGCGCCCGGCAGGCAATAGGCTCGGTCAGGACTGATCCCTCACACCGAAGTGATCACGGGTTGCCTTGTGAGCGTAGATGCGCGGGGCTGAACTCAGGCTGCATGAGTGGGTTTTGTCAGGTAACAATGGCCCTCCACACCGGATCTCAAGAGTAAGCTTCGTTTCCAAAAGTCGTGATCAAGTCTGTATACCCACAGAAGGCGCGAACTTAACGCAAGGACCCTTCAGACGTAGAACGCATTGGTCAGAAAAGCAAACACCGCAACGGAACAGGCGCCCGGCAGGCAATAGGCTCGGTCAGGACTGATCCCTCACACCGAAGTGATCATGGGTTGCCTTGTGAGCGTAGATGCGCGGGGCTGAACTCAGGCTGCATAGTGGGTTTGCGGAACTGCCGTAGCATCGATCAGCGAGTAAACGTATCCATCCCTGGCCGTGGCGCTCGATGGCTTCGGTAAACCGCATCGCGTATACAGACGAGACTTGACTCCGTACTTAGAGAGCGAATTCCGTCGATCATGGTGCAGATGACTTTACGCAGGACGATGCAATACTACCCCTCCCTTCCCTCGACGATTGCTTCCTCTTCCTCTGGCCGCATGACCACAACGGCCGAAGTGGCAGTGAGATTTGAGAAATTGAAACCTCATTTTGGAGGTAAACGCAGCCTCAGATTTGGAATTTTTTTGTTTCAACGGCACCTAACGTCCCCGAATAGTCACTTTGACCCCCGGGAAATTTTTTAAAAGGGGTCCCCTAAAAATCGTCATGACCACAAATTTTGTTCCCTTATATCCGAATGGGACAACAAATTTTGTTCCCTTATATCCCAACCTATATAAGGGAACAAAATTTGAAGTGGTGGGATATAAGGGAAATTCACCATAATATTATACTTCCTCCCGTTACGATACCGCTCCTGGGTGGCAGGGAAAAAAAGCGAAGGATGAAGAAAGACGTTTGTCGGCCGATTTTCGGGCCCCCAAAAAAACACTCTTCGGAGGAATCGAACCAAGTACCCCCAGAACCACAAGTGGGTGTGCTACCCGTTAGACCACGGGCGAAAAAAACGCGGGCGATTTCATTTTTTGTATTTGAACGATCCTTCCGGAAGTTCGCGTGACCCACCAGGAAATCTGTGGAAGTCTGCCGATACACCGCCACTACAGCAGTATCGTTACCACTCAGCTCACAGACACTCGAACGCAGCGCGGAACCGAACCAGTGACCATTTTGTTGGTTCGTGCGAGATGAAGAGAAAATATTTTCGGATTTTTGGCACAAATAGCATAGCCGTCATTGCACTCACCAATGACTCTTTTGGTCGCCGGTTCGAGTCCCGCGGGTGGGTGTTTTTTTTTCTCAAAAAGTTCGAGCGATCCGCCATGTTGAAGCACATTTTCGGGATTTTCAGCCAGATTTTTGGAGAACCGCGTAGTTCTGTCACTGAACCATATCGGCACCCCCGTAGATTTCTGTGGCGAGTCAAATCTGACTTGTTCCTGCATGCCGAGAAAAGAAAGTCGGTTTTCAGACCACATTTTTTTGAGACCCGGCCTCCATTTATGGGGGGGGTTTGGTCAAAAATTTTATCCGACCAGATATTCGGAAGCCCTGTCCTCGGCGGATTCAATCGTGTCCTCAGAATCTTGAAACCGACCATTTTCGCACCCACAGATGGCAAAAATCGGCAAAAAGCCATAAAAAGTCGTTTTTTTATGACACTTTTTCGTGGAATGAGTGATATGCTCCGAGGTAATCAACAAACCACGAAAGGGCTCCAAGCGCGGCACGTCAAGTGACCCACCGCCAGCAGCAAAGAAACGAAAGTGCGCCAGATGTGGTGATTCGGGTCACAACGTTTTGACATGCAAGAAGCAGGATGATACATAGCAGATCGGTGAATGTCATTTTCCCTTGTTCCATTATCAAACAAAGATGCAACCCAAAACGCACCGAATTCCAATGTGGAGAGCGGCTCACAACGTGTACTTTCCGGACAAGAAGATGCCACATGTCACCATATGACACGGAAGATTTGTGTTTGCCCAAGATCATCCATTCTCTGTCGCCAGCGTCTCGACCCTGAGACGTGAATCTGAAAGTAACACCTCCCGCTTCAGGCTGCCCGTGATGCAGTCTGCATCTGATTGCTACCACCCACACATTGTGTTCGTGTCGTTGTACATTTTAGCCGCTCACCCAATGACACAGATGGTTGACGGCTCTGTATATTGCCAGCGAGAACGGTCACTCAGAAGTTGTCAAGGAATTGATCGCAGCTGGTGCCAAGGTCGACGTGCAGGACAATGGTATGTTTTACGATGCGAAGAATGTTTTTTTGTTCATGTGGGTGCTATGAGGCCCCCACGTGCGAGGCAGATGACATCACAGAAGAGGCATAGGTATTGCAGAAGGGGGTACAGCTACTGGACGTCCGGCTCAGCAAACTCGAAGGCTTGAATGTAGCCGGTGCTTCTCACTGGCCCCGACGCACGCCAGCGTCCTCCTCCAAACCCTCGCTACCTCTATTTATGTCTCTCTTTCTCTTTTCTTCCCGCCCTCCCTGCCCCAGAAAAGATGATTGGGTGGGTCGCGTTTCTGCGGACCTTGTTCAATGAGGAAGAGTGGAGGGACGTGAGTAGAAGCCTCCGAGGCCTCCCGGACGATACGACCCTTCTGACACTGGAGAGGCTTCCGATGTGGGCACTTCCGGTGCGTGTGCCCAGTCCTGAGCTGTACCGCAGAGTACAGGACTTGGTGAGAGCGCGTGATCAGAGCTCTCCTGCGCTGGTCAGTCCCGTAACACCGGTTGAGAAGAGGTCAACGTCTCAGCGGCGGGCGCTAAAGCGTGCCCTCGAGGACGTCCCCCTGATGCGGCCCGCCCTCGCATGAGGAGCCTGTACACGACTGCAGGCACAAGGAGGGTCAACAACTCGAACACGGCCACGTACAGGGAGTGGCGTGCGAGCGAGGGCGTGCATCCATACCCGACGACGGTCCGGAGGCTTGAGAACTTCGGCGGATACCTGTAGGCATGAAAGATGAGGCGTACAAGGCGCCCCACAACATCATCAACGCCATCTTAGCCGAGGACACGGCGGATGGTTGGGTTCTCGAGAATCCTGCTGACGACATCCGCAGGATGATCAGAGCGTTGAAGAGAGCGGCGCCTGACCCTGAGAGCGACGAGCCCCGAGGCGCCGCACAGTCCCGTCAGATCTTCGGCTTCGTGCGGACCGTTGGCGGGTACGGCGCGGATGTGCAGCTGCTGGGTGAGCACTTCACTCTCCATGCAGTCGATCCTGACGGAGGATGTCCGCGTCGGCGAGGGCGGCGTGAGGGTTGGATCGACTATGTTCAAGGCAACAGGGACGTGCAGTAGATACCTCACCTTTGAAAGCATCAATCTGTTGCCCCCTTTGCTCCTGCCGAATGGACCCGACAGCGTGCCAGAGTCTATTCTGTACTGCCCTGTCGAGGTCTTTTCCCTTCTGAAACTCATGGCCAAGGGGAAACGCCTCTTGTGCCCGTTTCCCGTCCATGCCTCGTTTAGGGATGCCCTCCGCGGGACTGCGGGGAAGCGGGGCATCCTGCAGCCGTTCAACGACGCCGACTGCTCGGGACGGACGAGGGCGCGTTTTCTAACCCACAGTGCCCGGATAGATGGTTGTTGCATCCCTTCTGAAAGCGGGTATGGACCCCATGCAGGTTCAAAAGATGGGTGATTGGGCATCAGGAGACATGGTGACCCACTACGACGAGAAAGTCCTAAGGGACCCAGGGTGTGTTGAGGCGTAAAAAGCTTACACCGAGCCACTCGAAGTTCTCGTACAGAAAGTGAAGAACAAGAAGGCAACCCGTGTCCCCGACGTCGACTGCGAGACATGCCACCGAAGAACGGAGGGCTCCACAAAAGAGCTCTACGTTTTCCCAAGTGTGATGGATGTGGCTCTTAAGCAAGATCCCATATATTTACTACGTTTTACAAGGTTGCCGACCAAATTTACTAATTCTTACAAACGTCGCAATCATAGCAAGATGAATGAAAAAAGACCCCGCCTCGTTTACCCATGCCGTTCATTTGAAGGAATCCATCCGTGAGACTTACGCCGTCCAAGTGCCCGTGCCTTGCAACCCTTGAGTGCAAGTATAATATTATACTTCCTCCCGTTACGATACCGCTCCTGGGGGGCAGGGAAAAAAAGCGAAGGATGAAAAGCAATGGTGAGGTCCGTCCCCTTCGATGTGGTTGTTGCAAACGAATATGCTCCGAGGTAATCAACAAACCACGAAAGGGCTCCAAGCGCGGCACGTCAAGTGACCCACCGCCAGCAGCAAAGAAACGAAAGTGCGCCAGATGTGGTGATTCGGGTCACAACGTTTTGACATGCAAGAAGCAGGATGATACATAGCAGATCGGTGAATGTCGTTTTCCCTTGTTCCCTTATCAAACAAAGATGGAACCCAAAAAACACCGAATTCCAATGTGGAGAGCGGCTCACAACGTGTACTTTCCGGACAAGAAGATGCCACATGTCAACATATGACACGGAAGATTTGTGTTTGCCCAAGATCATCCATTCTCTGTCGCCAGCGTCTCGACCCTGAGACGTGAATCTGAAAGTAACACTTCCCGCTTCAGGCTGCCCGTGATGCAGTCTGCATCTGATTGCTACCACCCACACATTGTGTTCGTGTCGTTGTACATTTTAGCCGCTCACCCAATGACACAGCTGGTTCGACGGCTCTGTCTGCAGCCAGCCGGAACGGTCACTCAGAAGTTGTCAAGGAATTGATCGCAGCTGGTGCCAAGGTCGACGGTATGTTTTACGATGCGAAGAATGTTTTTTTGTTCATGTGGGTGCTATGAGGCCCCCACGTGCGAGGCAGATGACATCACAGAAGAGGCATAGGTATTGCAGAAGGGGGTACAGCTACTGGACGTCCGGCTCAGCAAACTCGAAGGCTTGAATGTAGCCGGTGCTTCTCACTGGCCCCGACGCACGCCAGCGTCCTCCTCCAAACCCTCGCTACCTCTATTTATGTCTCTCTTTCTCTTTTCTTCCCGCCCTCCCTGCCCCAGAAAAGATGATTGGGTGGGTCGCGTTTCTGCGGACCTTGTTCAATGAGGAAGAGTGGAGGGACGTGAGTAGAAGCCTCCGAGGCCTCCCGGACGATACGACCCTTCTGACACTGGAGAGGCTTCCGATGTGGGCACTTCCGGTGCGTGTGCCCAGTCCTGAGCTGTACCGCAGAGTACAGGACTTGGTGAGAGCGCGTGATCAGAGCTCTCCTGCGCTGGTCAGTCCCGTAACACCGGTTGAGAAGAGGTCAACGTCTCAGCGGCGGGCGCTAAAGCGTGCCCTCGAGGACGTCCCCCTGATGCAGCCCGCCCTCGCATGAGGAGCCTGTACACGACTGCAGGCACAAGGAGGGTCAACAACTCGAACACGGCCACGTACAGGGAGTGGCGTGCGAGCGAGGGCGTGCATCCATACCCGACGACGGTCCGGAGGCTTGAGAACTTCGGCGGATACCTGTAGGCATGAAAGATGAGGCGTACAAGGCGCCCCACAACATCATCAACGCCATCTTAGCCGAGGACACGGCGGATGGTTGGGTTCTCGAGAATCCTGCTGACGACATCCGCAGGATGATCAGAGCGTTGAAGAGAGCGGCGCCTGACCCTGAGAGCGACGAGCCCCGAGGCGCCGCACAGTCCCGTCAGATCTTCGGCTTCGTGCGGACCGTTGGCGGGTACGGCGCGGATGTGCAGCTGCTGGGTGAGCACTTCACTCTCCATGCAGTCGATCCTGACGGAGGATGTCCGCGTCGGCGAGGGCGGCGTGAGGGTTGGATCGACTATGTTCAAGGCAACAGGGACGTGCAGTAGATACCTCACCTTTGAAAGCATCAATCTGTTGCCCCCTTTGCTCCTGCCGAATGGACCCGACAGCGTGCCAGAGTCTATTCTGTACTGCCCTGTCGAGGTCTTTTCCCTTCTGAAACTCATGGCCAAGGGGAAACGCCTCTTGTGCCCGTTTCCCGTCCATGCCTCGTTTAGGGATGCCCTCCGCGGGACTGCGGGGAAGCGGGGCATCCTGCAGCCGTTCAACGACGCCGACTGCTCGGGACGGACGAGGGCGCGTTTTCTAACCCACAGTGCCCGGATAGATGGTTGTTGCATCCCTTCTGAAAGCGGGTATGGACCCCATGCAGGTTCAAAAGATGGGTGATTGGGCATCAGGAGACATGGTGACCCACTACGACGAGAAAGTCCTAAGGGACCCAGGGTGTGTTGAGGCGTAAAAAGCTTACACCGAGCCACTCGAAGTTCTCGTACAGAAAGTGAAGAACAAGAAGGCAACCCGTGTCCCCGACGTCGACTGCGAGACATGCCACCGAAGAACGGAGGGCTCCACAAAAGAGCTCTACGTTTTCCCAAGTGTGATGGATGTGGCTCTTAAGCAAGATCCCATATATTTACTACGTTTTACAAGGTTGCCGACCAAATTTACTAATTCTTACAAACGTCGCAATCATAGCAAGATGAATGAAAAAAGACCCCGCCTCGTTTACCCATGCCGTTCATTTGAAGGAATCCATCCGTGAGACTTACGCCGTCCAAGTGCCCGTGCCTTGCAACCCTTGAGTGCAAGTATAATATTATACTTCCTCCCGTTACGATACCGCTCCTGGGGGGCAGGGAAAAAAAGCGAAGGATGAAAAGCAATGGTGAGGTCCGTCCCCTTCGATGTGGTTGTTGCAAACGAATATGCTCCGAGGTAATCAACAAACCACGAAAGGGCTCCAAGCGCGGCACGTCAAGTGACCCACCGCCAGCAGCAAAGAAACGAAAGTGCGCCAGATGTGGTGATTCGGGTCACAACGTTTTGACATGCAAGAAGCAGGATGATACATAGCAGATCGGTGAATGTCGTTTTCCCTTGTTCCCTTATCAAACAAAGATGGAACCCAAAAAACACCGAATTCCAATGTGGAGAGCGGCTCACAACGTGTACTTTCCGGACAAGAAGATGCCACATGTCAACATATGACACGGAAGATTTGTGTTTGCCCAAGATCATCCATTCTCTGTCGCCAGCGTCTCGACCCTGAGACGTGAATCTGAAAGTAACACCTCCCGCTTCAGGCTGCCCGTGATGCAGTCTGCATCTGATTGCTACCACCCACACATTGTGTTCGTGTCGTTGTACATTTTAGCCGCTCACCCAATGACACAGATGGTTGGACGGCTCTGCTATTGCCAGCGGGAACGGTCACTCAGAAGTTGTCAAGGAATTGATCGCAGCTGGTGCCAAGGTCGACGTGCAGGACAATGGTATGTTTTACGATGCGAAGAATGTTTTTTTGTTCATGTGGGTGCTATGAGGCCCCCACGTGCGAGGCAGATGACATCACAGAAGAGGCATAGGTATTGCAGAAGGGGGTACAGCTACTGGACGTCCGGCTCAGCAAACTCGAAGGCTTGAATGTAGCCGGTGCTTCTCACTGGCCCCGACGCACGCCAGCGTCCTCCTCCAAACCCTCGCTACCTCTATTTATGTCTCTCTTTCTCTTTTCTTCCCGCCCTCCCTGCCCCAGAAAAGATGATTGGGTGGGTCGCGTTTCTGCGGACCTTGTTCAATGAGGAAGAGTGGAGGGACGTGAGTAGAAGCCTCCGAGGCCTCCCGGACGATACGACCCTTCTGACACTGGAGAGGCTTCCGATGTGGGCACTTCCGGTGCGTGTGCCCAGTCCTGAGCTGTACCGCAGAGTACAGGACTTGGTGAGAGCGCGTGATCAGAGCTCTCCTGCGCTGGTCAGTCCCGTAACACGGGTTGAGAAGAGGTCAACGTCTCAGCGGCGGGCGCTAAAGCGTGCCCTCGAGGACGTCCCCCTGATGCAGCCCGCCCTCGCATGAGGAGCCTGTACACGACTGCAGGCACAAGGAGGGTCAACAACTCGAACACGGCCACGTACAGGGAGTGGCGTGCGAGCGAGGGCGTGCATCCATACCCGACGACGGTCCGGAGGCTTGAGAACTTCGGCGGATACCTGTAGGCATGAAAGATGAGGCGTACAAGGCGCCCCACAACATCATCAACGCCATCTTAGCCGAGGACACGGCGGATGGTTGGGTTCTCGAGAATCCTGCTGACGACATCCGCAGGATGATCAGAGCGTTGAAGAGAGCGGCGCCTGACCCTGAGAGCGACGAGCCCCGAGGCGCCGCACAGTCCCGTCAGATCTTCGGCTTCGTGCGGACCGTTGGCGGGTACGGCGCGGATGTGCAGCTGCTGGGTGAGCACTTCACTCTCCATGCAGTCGATCCTGACGGAGGATGTCCGCGTCGGCGAGGGCGGCGTGAGGGTTGGATCGACTATGTTCAAGGCAACAGGGACGTGCAGTAGATACCTCACCTTTGAAAGCATCAATCTGTTGCCCCCTTTGCTCCTGCCGAATGGACCCGACAGCGTGCCAGAGTCTATTCTGTACTGCCCTGTCGAGGTCTTTTCCCTTCTGAAACTCATGGCCAAGGGGAAACGCCTCTTGTGCCCGTTTCCCGTCCATGCCTCGTTTAGGGATGCCCTCCGCGGGACTGCGGGGAAGCGGGGCATCCTGCAGCCGTTCAACGACGCCGACTGCTCGGGACGGACGAGGGCGCGTTTTCTAACCCACAGTGCCCGGATAGATGGTTGTTGCATCCCTTCTGAAAGCGGGTATGGACCCCATGCAGGTTCAAAAGATGGGTGATTGGGCATCAGGAGACATGGTGACCCACTACGACGAGAAAGTCCTAAGGGACCCAGGGTGTGTTGAGGCGTAAAAAGCTTACACCGAGCCACTCGAAGTTCTCGTACAGAAAGTGAAGAACAAGAAGGCAACCCGTGTCCCCGACGTCGACTGCGAGACATGCCACCGAAGAACGGAGGGCTCCACAAAAGAGCTCTACGTTTTCCCAAGTGTGATGGATGTGGCTCTTAAGCAAGATCCCATATATTTACTACGTTTTACAAGGTTGCCGACCAAATTTACTACTTCTTACAAACGTCGCAATCATAGCAAGATGAATGAAAAAAGACCCCGCCTCGTTTACCCATGCTGTTCATTTGAAGGAATCCATCCGTGAGACTTACGCCGTCCAAGTGCCCGTGCCTTGCAACCCTTGAGTGCAAGTATAATATTATACTTCCTCCCGTTACGATACCGCTCCTGGGGGGCACCCACCGCCAGCAGCAAATAAACGAAAGTGCGCCAGATCTGGTGATTCGGGTCACAACGTTTTGGCATGCAAGAAGCAGGATGATACATAGCAGACGGGTGAATGTCGTTTTCCCTTGTTCCCTTATCAAACAAAGATGGAACCCAAAAAACACGGAATTCCAATGTGGAGAGCGGCTCACAACGTGTACTTTCCGGACAAGAAGATGCCACATGTCAACATATGACACGGAAGATTTGTGTTTGCCCAAGATCATCCATTCTCTGTCGCCAGCGTCTCGACCCTGAGACGTGAATCTGAAAGTAACACCTCCCGCTTCAGGCTGCCCGTGATGCAGTCTGCATCTGATTGCTACCACCCACACATTGTGTTCGTGTCGTTGTACATTTTAGCCGCTCACCCAATGACACAGATGGTTCGACGGCTCTGTCTGCAGCCAGCGGGTACGGTCACTCAGAAGTTGTCAAGGAATTGATCGCAGCTGGTGCCAAGGTCGACGTGCAGGACAATTGTATGTTTTACGATGCGAAGAATGTTTTTTTGTTCATGTGGGTGCTATGAGGCCCCCACGTGCGAGGCAGATGACATCACAGAAGAGGCATAGGTATTGCAGAAGGGGGTACAGCTACTGGACGTCCGGCTCAGCAAACTCGAAGGCTTGAATGTAGCCGGTGCTTCTCACTGGCCCCGACGCACCAGCGTCCTCCTCCAAACCCTCGCTACCTCTATTTATGTCTCTCTTTCTCTTTTCTTCCCGCCCTCCCTGCCCCAGAAAAGATGATTGGGTGGGTCGCGTTTCTGCGGACCTTGTTCAATGAGGAAGAGTGGAGGGACGTGAGTAGAAGCCTCCGAGGCCTCCCGGACGATACGACCCTTCTGACACTGGAGAGGCTTCCGATGTGGGCACTTCCGGTGCGTGTGCCCAGTCCTGAGCTGTACCGCAGAGTACAGGACTTGGTGAGAGCGCGTGATCAGAGCTCTCCTGCGCTGGTCAGTCCCGTAACACCGGTTGAGAAGAGGTCAACGTCTCAGCGGCGGGCGCTAAAGCGTGCCCTCGAGGACGTCCCCCTGATGCAGCCCGCCCTCGCATGAGGAGCCTGTACACGACAGGCACAAGGAGGGTCAACAACTCGAACACGGCCACGTACAGGGAGTGGCGTGCGAGCGAGGGCGTGCATCCATACCCGACGACGGTCCGGAGGCTTGAGAACTTCGGCGGATACCTGTAGGCATGAAAGATGAGGCGTACAAGGCGCCCCACAACATCATCAACGCCATCTTAGCCGAGGACACGGCGGATGGTTGGGTTCTCGAGAATCCTGCTGACGACATCCGCAGGATGATCAGAGCGTTGAAGAGAGCGGCGCCTGACCCTGAGAGTGACGAGCCCCGAGGCGCGGCACAGTCCCGTCAGATCTTCGGCTTCGTGCGGACCGTTGGCGGGTACGGCGCGGATGTGCAGCTGCTGGGTGAGCACTTCACTCTCCATGCAGTCGATCCTGACGGAGGATGTCCGCGTCGGCGAGGGCGGCGTGAGGGTTGGATCGACTATGTTCAAGGCAACAGGGACGTGCAGTAGATACCTCACCTTTGAAAGCATCAATCTGTTGCCCCCTTTGCTCCTGCCGAATGGACCCGACAGCGTGCCAGAGTCTATAAATATATGAGACGATGCCAAACCCCCCCCCCCTTTGCACTAATAAAACTTTTTTTGATGTCACCCCATACTGGCCCCGAACCCCCACCTGTGTGGCCCAAAACGGTTCCCAAACGGTTTTTGGCGGGCTGAGTCGAGGTAAAGGGGTCTCTGAAGGCCCACGAATAGGCCCAGGTGGGCCCAAGTAGGCCCAGGTAGGCCCCTGGAGCGCGAGGGGGAGAGTCCCCAAAATGGGGTCATTTTCGGGCCTCGCCACTACTCAAGCTAGTCAAACACTTTCTGGCCTCCAGCGGGAAACCCAGACTTCAAAACGACAAGATCGGCTGTGTTCCGCCGTAGATAGTCACCAGCGGGTCCTCTTGAAGCCGAAGAATGCTCTCGGGGGTCACAGTTAGCCCCATGTGCGCAGCGCCAGCAGCGGGCAGGCACACGCTTAGAATGTGCGGTGTGCAAGTGCGCCCTAAAGCGCTGTATGGAACCGCCGTGTGGCAGCCACCTAAGAAGTACGTTCAAGCTTTGATGAGAGCAACAATGGCGGGGATCTGGTCCGGAAGCCCACGCCGGAACGGCGCAATAGTGCTGAATGTGTTGTGCCGCGGACACCGGCTGGACCCGGCTTCTGTCGTTTTGCATCGGCGGCTGCTCACGCTCGGGCAGCAATTAGGCAGACGACCACGACTCAGGCGATTGGCAGAGGAGGTACGAGCAATAAGGCGCGAAAGAGAGGAGCGCGGAGAAATCAACGCGAAGAAGAAGGGGCCGGTAGCCCTGTTCCAGGAGGCTGTCGAAGAGGTAGGCTGGACGTGGACTGAGCTTGGACGTCTACGAGACCCGGCGCAACCGGAGGAATGGAACCTCTTCTGCGACACCGACGCAGAAGACAGGGGCGCAAAGAGGCGGGCGGCAGTTGCGAGAGACGAGTTTCAGCACGCGGTGAGGGAGGCCGTCCGCACCAGCAGATATGCGAAGATCGTGCGAGGACAATTCGAGGGGATTATCCACGGCATCGACGGTCCGGCGACACGACGATTGTTGACGGAAGGAGGGCTGACCGGATACCAGCAAGGGCTGGTGCGCGCAGTCATCACTAACGCTGTTTTGACGGGAAAGCGGCTTGGGCACGATGTCTGCAAGTACTGCGACGCGGGGGTACCGGAAGACGAGCACCACATGTGGTGGGACTGCACGAGGTGGACAGCAATCAGGAATGAGTACCCGCACCTCGTCGCCAGTCTTCCGAACATGCCGAAATGTCTCGCTCTCTGTGGCGTCGTGCCGAAACAGGCGCAACACGACCAAGCGGCGGACATGGCAGGGTCGATTCAGCTAATGTGTGCGCGCATTCTGCTCGACCGACAGAAGGTGGAAGGATTAGTTGAGAAGGATTGTCGGAGAAAGGAGTTTTCTGTCGACACCTACCCGTGGGGATGGTGCCCGAAACCACCGACTGCTGTGTACCCCATCGATGTGCAGGGAGCCCGGCCAAGCACCACAGCGTGGCCCGACTCGCAAGAGATGCTCGTAGCGATGGCAAAATGGAGCTCCTCGAAGCGATGGGCGGAGCAAGGAGGCGACGCCTCTGCGACGTTCTTTGAACTCGCAATTGACTTCGAGCTTTTTAGCGGCCTGACGCTGACGCCGCTCAAAACTCGGCGTCGAGAGAAACGCAACACGGAAGAAAGAGAGAAACAGTGGCTGGCGAGGGACGAACTGCCCGAACCGCTGACAGCAGTCTTCTTCGACGGCGGCTCGCGGAACAACGGGACGCGTGGGGCCGTTTCGGGTGCAGGAGCCGTATACTACCTCGCGGGGAAGAAACAATGGGAGATTTGTGCCCCGATCGAAGAGCGAGCGACAAACAACGTCGCGGAGTACACGGCTCTGATCAAGGCACTGCACCGACTCCAAGACCAGCCAGGGCTGAGCGGAGAGCTGGTTGTTCGGGGGGACAGCGGACTTGTCGTTGACCAGATGACAGGAAACGCGCGCTGTTCCGAAGCTCTGCGACCGTACAAGACGAGGGCGCAGGCAGAGGTGGCGGAACTGCGGCAGAAAGGCATCGACATCAGGTTGGAGCACGTGCCGCGCGAGCAGAATATCGACGCCGATGCTCTATCGAATCGTGCGATGGATGAAGTCCAGAGACGAGCGACAGCCGAGTATCGGGACTCGGCGACCGCGAAATCGTACGCGATGAAGAGCGCGATGCGACGGCTGACGAGTATCGTGCAGACGCCGATTCACCCGGCGCTTGAGATGCAAGTCAACGTCCTGACGTCTCTCGGAGGCGGAAACATGGCCGGACTCAACAAGAGGCCACAGATGGCGAGCCAGCAGGCGTTTGAAGCCGTGATGCGCGCCTACGAAGCCGCCGCACGAGAGCAGACGGCGAAGAAGGCCGGCGACAAGGTGCGAGCCATACCGCAGGCTGGGCTCCGCAAAGCTGCAACACTGAATGGCAGTTTTCGACCGCAGACGCACTACCCGTCGGGATGGGAACGCAGGCTCGATGGAAGCATGAGGTCAAGCAGGAGAGACGAACTGCGCAGACTGAGCGCAAGACGTGCACCAAGGGCAGACCAGGACGTTGGGACCGTGCGAAGTCGAAGAAGGAGTCCAAAAGCGAAGCAACAACACCAACGCGGAAACGCAACCCGAAGGCAGCCAAGCGGACCTCCCAGGGCAGGGGGGAACCTGCGGCAGTGAAGTAACGAAGCTCATCCGAGTGTCCGATGAAACCCCTTGTCAATACCACCCACG